>APFE031760240.1:0-13299 GCA_000404065.3 Pinus taeda
TAATTATATTCATCAAATAAATAAAACAAAATTAAAATGCATTCAGAAAATAAGTTTCATGGTAGTGAGCTATAAAGTAAAGAAAACAATTGAAAAAATATGGAAAAAATATCATACAACAATCGAAGTTAAATGTAGGAACAATCATTTAATTTCTTTTTACTATCCATAAATCAAAGTTAAATGTAGGAAAAATCATTTAATTTCTCTTTTACCAGCTATATGGATTTGGATCCACAAGGACCAAAGTGAAGTAATGAGTTATCCATATGAATTTGGATCAACAAGGACCAAAGTGAAATAATAAGCTTTCAGTGGTGAATTACAGAATAAAAAAACCAAGTAAAAAAATATAGAAAAAATATCATACAACAATCGAAGTTAAATGCAAAAAAATTATTTAACTTCTCTTTTACCATCCGTATGGATTTGGATCAACAAGGACCAAAGAAATCCATGAGAAAATATGGAAAAAATATCATACAACAATCGAAGTTACATGTAGGAAGAATCATCTAACTTACCATCCGTCTGGATTTGGATTAACAAGAACCAAAGTGAAATCACGTCCCGAGGACTATGGTGAAAGTTATTTGTTAATCCAAACTCTCATGTACATGTGGTCGTTTGGTGCTCCCACATCCCATCAAAAACATGTAAAAAAAAATCATTAAATCTGAACATATATGATTAATAAATTTATATTTAATTATTAAATATAAATAAAATATAATAAATAAAAGTCATGATTTTTATATCAAGTACATTTTTGTAGCATATTTTCCTAGCATTATTTATGGTTTTTTTATTTGATTACCTATTGTAAATTTGTAAACCTATGACATGTTATATTTTAGCATATTTTTAATAAGATGGCATAATATATTATTTATTAATTTTATAAATTTAGTTGGTACATTACATTGGCTAAATAATATGATTAACTATTTATACAAAATTTGTCTAGTTTTGAAGGCAGTTTTCTAAGTCTATTCTTTTCTGATCCAAACTCAGTGATATCTTGACTTTAAATCTAGCTTGGTGAAGTATTTAGATTGTTGCAATTGATCCAATAGATTATATATTCAAACAAGGGTTACATTTTCTTGAGTATAATTTTGTTTAACAATTGTAATAAAAACACATCTTCCAAGTCTCACCCTTCTTTAGCACAATGATGATGGGTGACCTACATGGTGAGATACTCAAAATGACACCCTATTCTAGTAATTGTTAAAAATGTTTCTTCACCTCACTTGCTTCTTAACATACTAATTTAACAATCTAGTGTTTGGCAACAATGAGTCCTTCAACAACTGGATCTCGTGATCCACTTTGCTCTTGGGAAATAACCCTTTAGGCTCCTGGAACACAACCCTATATGCCTATAGAAACTCTTCCAACTATTATTTTTGTTCCTTAGTACACCCCTCTAGGGACGAATTTAATCTCATTGACCCTTTTACACACTGATTTTCCCTTAAAGGCATTAATTCATACTTCTTGTTAGAACTAATTAGTTTATTGGCTCAGTTGACACTTATGAATAAAATTATGGGATTTCCATAGTGTGCATTGATGATGAATGATTTACCATCCTTCATGAGGCGATATTTGTTGGTTCTTTGCATGGATATGTCATCCCACATGTACATATAGGGACTTCTAAAAACCACTCCGCATACATCAAGGGGAACTACATATAGTTCTACTTCATCAATAAATTTAGCAATAACAACAAATCTAATTTTGCATTACTTGGTTACCTTTATTTCTGCATCCTTAGTTATCCATCCCAATGGATATGAGCTTGGATGATCACAAACTTAGAATCCCAATTTGTTGACCAACTCTATTGCAATGAGATTCACCAATAATCTTGAGTGGAAAAGAGCATCAATTTTTGTCTTCTTAACTTGTATCTTTATACAAAAATGTTTGGTCACTTCCTTCTCTTCTTGTTGTTAAAGGCGACTAAAATTCACCCACTTCTACACTAATGTGTATATAATATTCTCATCCACGTCTAAGTTGCTTTCCACCTAATTTCTTGAATTAGTGACCATGATATTTTTCTTCTTAGCATCTTTCTTTTTGTTATTCGTTTTGAGCTCTAGATACAACTTCCAAAACCTCTCCTCTATATGACTATCAATGTGAGAGTGGTTGCAGTGGTTGTTAGGATCATTGCACCAGTGTTCTAAGGTTGTTATCTTTTCTTCTTTTTTCCCTTTCACTTCTCTTCCCCTCCTTAAAAGATTCTTGGTGCTCCTTCTACTTTGACCCACTTATTTTCCCTTTTTTCTTGCCTATTTTATCTAGATATTGTGATTGTACACAAGGCTTTTCCACCAATATGGGTTTGAACAACATCAATTTCTTCCATATATGGTTTTGTAGACCCCTCAGATACTTGAGGTGTACATCTGGGTTCTCTGGGGAGATACCCAACATTATGGTCATGTTTCTAAATTTTGTGGTGTACTCCTATACATTATACCCCTACTTTCGCTTTAAGTGATACCATCGGATCCATTATTACTCTACATAACCCATAGGGTAGAATTGAGATTTTATAAAAGTTTTGAAATACTCCCACCTATTCACTAGTGGATCTCCCTCCAACCTTAGGGTGTCTATGTGCTTTCCCCCAAGTCAGGGCACAACCCTCTAATTCCATCTAAGAAAATAAAATCATATGTTCTTCCTCTATATGATGAACATTAAACTAGAATTCTACCTTTTGCATCTAGTAATTTAAATTTAGAGCATCAAGATGACCTTGATATGGATTAATGTCAACCTTTTCTTCCATATTGAATAAGGATTGTGAATTATTCACAACACTCAAACTAGGTTGATCCTTTTTAGGTTATTTTTTAAATTTCCTCTTTTGTTCTTTTTAATCTACCGATTTCCCATCTGATCTGACCTCCATGTTAGAAACCCTATCTTCTTTGAATATCTTGAGCTTATTTGTCAAGGACACCATGAGGAGGTCCACATTACAATTTATATCTATGACCTATGCTTCCAACCATTTAAACCTCTCATTTGCTGGATCTTGAAGGTTATTAACAAATTTGTCAACCATGGATGTGGTTTTATGATTTTTGGTTTAACATACTTGGATTCCTTGAAACTCCCCACAATATACCCAAAGAAAATTGATTTGATAATAATATGATCCAAAAATTTCCATAGATGTTCCACTAAATAGCTCATCGCAACAAATATGATAAATTTATAGTAAAAATATGAAATCTATATTATGAGAGTTATTTTCCTTAGAGTTATATATTTATTAAGTTATTTTTTTTATAAATGTAATATAGAAAATGAAGAAAACAGAGGATATACAAAAAATAAATTACTCACAACCATAATAACACAGGATATGACCTAGGAAACCCTTTCGAGAGAAAACCCAACTTGAAGGTGAGGTTGCTTTTCTCCCTCTTTCTCTAAATGGAAATGGATGTTAGTACTTTTGGTATGTGGGATGCTACTAAGCAAAAAACCTCTATTTTTTCTCTCTCCCTATCCATTTTCAGCTACTTTGTTTATCTATGCAACAAAATGCACTCGAATAGAATAGACCCCTTTTTCCTCCTAGTAGCTTCGTTATAACATATCCTGATATCCTACTAGTGGTTAAGCTTGACTCCTTAAACTCTTAACTGGTGTTACAACATTAATTCTTTCAAAGTATTCTTCATCATGATCATGTGGGTAGCCCCTTTTCCATGAATAACGATGTTTGATGTGACATCTTCTCAAATCATGGTGGTCAAACACAAGATTTTTTCATTTTTTGTTATTTTTGGAATCCAAAACTAATTATCTGAAATGAACATGGAGATGTGGCCCTAGTGAGACCAACTGAATTACGTAGATATGATCGGCATGGTGAGAAGCCAGTTGCTCCCATACTACATAACTTGGATGCGGCGGAGACACTGATAGAGATAGAGCACAACCTTGAGATGTTGACTTTGGAAATCTTGAATGTCGTGATAGATGATCTGCCTCTTCGCTACGAGAGGCATACTACAGGGGTTCCTGGAACTATTATCCATTTTCTACGACGAGTAGCTCATGTTATTGTAAGCTACCATAATCATCATCATGTGTAGTCACTAGTTTGAGGGCTAGATTTTTTTTTTTGATGATGTATCAACATGTTTGGGAAATAAAGGCCATGGGATCTCATGTCTTTTTGATGAATTTTTTTTGTAAAAGGAAAACTATTTATAGAATCTTATCTAATGAAAACTACTAATTCTATTTCTACCTATCTTGTACAATATATGAATGAATATTGCATTTATTTATTTACAAATGTTTTACAAGTTCAAATTTAACACATAATTAGCTAATGCATATGTTAATGTGTTTAAATTTCTCGGAATATGTTGATACTCAATATAACCAAATTCCCTTTGCAAGAGGCGAACTCGTAAAAACATCCTTAACACAGAAGCACTTCTAACTGAATAAAATCATTTAAATGTAATACCACGAGTTGCAAATCTAACCTAAAGATCAACCGACGAATGCCAAATGCAATGACATCAAATAATAGCTCAATCACTGCGTTATATTCTGCAATATTGTTCATTGTTCAACTAACTCACGTGTTGGCGAATAAATGACCCAGGTTCTGGAAGACAATTCCAAGTACTATGACTATGTTAGGTCCCTATACTACTAGTGTAACCCCTTATTTTTATTAGTGCAACCCCCTTACTATATTTTTGTGCCCATGTAGTACCCATATTGTTATTATTGTGCCCCATAGAAGCCCAATATTGTTATTGTTGTTCCTTTACATTATTATTCATATGTTGGCTCTGATTATATTATGACCCCTTAGACTCCTATATATAGAAAGGAGGTGTTGTCATTTGTTTAATCCAAGAATTGTTCATTTGTGTAATGTAAAGGAGGTTTCCCCCTCGAAGAGGCTGATTTCTAATGCGTTGATCTTTCTTTTCTATCTTTTTGTGAGATGGTTTCATAACATTTGGTATTAGAGCTTTGGATTCTAGGATTTTACTACTCCAAACAGGTCATTGTGAAATTTTTTCTATAACTTTTTCGCTACGAAATTTCAAACGCTTAAAAAAAACCCATTTGAGACGCGATCGTTCAAAACCTCGGGTCCGAATTTCAGATCTTTTCTCGCTATATTTTTGGAGATATGATATGATGAAGTTAGCATTTTTGCAAGCTCTAGAAGTCCATCTCAAACAGGTCATCGTGGCATTTTCGCTATAAATTTTGTTCTATGAAGGTTCAAACTCCAAAATCTTTCTGAAGCTTAGTTCTAAATTTCAAATCTTGTCTCGCTATATTTTCAGAGATATGATCCAAGGAAGTTAGGGTTTTTGCAGACTCTCGAATTACATCCCAAACAGGTGACCTTGGGAAAATCATCATAACTTTCTCTCTAAGCATCAGATTGAAATTTAGTAAGAAGTTACAGAAAGAGAATAGGCTGTAGTTTTCTATGTATCGGTTTCAGGTCCGAAGTTCGAAACAATGACATGTGGCACATTGTACAAGTTGACTGTACTGAAAAAGTATATAATCAGGTCATATTGGGAGATTGGGCATAACTCTTTCTTGGAGAATCTAATTCCGATCAGACTGGTGGCATTGGAAAGAGGATGCAAAGGGCTACCGTAGGTCTTGATTTCAAAATTTGGAGATTTGAAACTACATATTTACATTCATTTCAATATCGAGCTACTAAAAGAAAGAAAAAGAGATATGAGGAAGTTTGATGGCAAGGATCCAGTAACATGGATACTACAGATGGAGCAATATTTTGATCTACATGATGTGCAACTATTACAAAAGGTACGTATTGCATCTTTATTTTTAGAACCGAATCAGTTTGTATGGTATAGAGGGCTTTGTTCTTGTAAAGCACTTGTCACCTTGTCAATTTTCACAGAGGAAATGATAACACATTATGAGGAGACAAAGAGCAACACCTTCATTAGCCAATTGATAAATCTCAAACAAAAGGGTTATTGTAGCGACTACAACCACCCTCCAAAATTTTGGCCTGCACTAATTTTGAAGCCTCCCTTGGAGAGTTTCACTTGATGAATGCACACACTCAGGTTCACTCGGTGAGCTCGAGTGAGTCTTTACATTTGCCTTGATTGTTTATTGCACTCAAGTCTCTGCATGTTGATGTCTAAGTCTTGCATCTGTTTTCTAGTTATGCTCAAAGTCTTTGCTTCGTATGTGTTTGTTGTGTTCGCCATGAAGGCATCTGTTGCACTCACACATGAAGTCATATTCACTGTCGCACAAGCGTCATCTCGATCATGAACGATTGATCATGAGTGTCACACTTGTCGCTTGCATCGTCAGTCAGTCATGTTGAACATGTGTGTCCAGATGGTTTGATCACCTATGCATCTTTCGACTGTTCACACACTTAGTCATTTTTGTTGAAGTTTTAATGACCAGACTCCTCACTGACAGTCAGACCATCACCCTGCTTTCGACTCAATTGACTGTAAACCAGAGCAGTGCACAAGCACCAAGATATCTCTTTCAAGTTGTGATACCCGCATGCAATTCAATCAGCACTCATACTAACCACCCGGACAATCGGCCAACTGTTCATCTCAGAAATTGCAAAGTGCTTATGAGCAAGCCTCCCATTGCCCATCAGTTAGCTCAACTCTGAAATTGTGCAAAGATGATCAGCAAGCCAACTTCCCAAACTTAATGTGATTTTCCCAGCCAACATCTCGTAGCAGTAGACTGCCTGTTCCCTCAAGGAATTACGCAATTTCTACTGCCAGTGACTGAGCAGCCAACTGGCAGTTCCCTCTGGGAATTGTGCAAGTCTGGCTGCCAGTGACTGAGCAGCCAACTGGAAGTTCCCTCTAGGAATTGTGCAAGTCTGGCTCCCAGTGACCCAAGCAGCCAACTAGCAGATCCCTTTGGGAATTGTGCAAGTCTGGCTACCAGTGACCCCAGCAGCCAACTAGCAGTTCCCTCTGGAAATTACGTAGATCTAGCTGCCAGTGACCCCAGTAGCCAACTGGCAGTCCCCGTTGGGAATTGCATAGTTCTGGCTGCCAGTCTCCCGGGCAGTTCCCTAGAAAAATTGCACAATCCTTTCCTATTAGCCCTTCATGCAAGCCTGACCCATTCCTCTGGAAAACTGTGTAGATTTCATTGCCCAGCCCTTGCTAACTGTTCATTCTGGAAAATGCATAGAGCTTGCCTTCCTTGCCCTCCTGCAGCCCAGTCTGTACCTCCCATTTTTTTTGCAATTTTGCCTCCCAACCGAGCCATACCTTGCAAACAGTCACTGTCAACTCTGATTGTCTTGCATATTTTTCATCAGTAGTTTCTCGGAGCCATCATCCCGCATCAAAACCTTGTTGCCTCTCCCAGTCACCCGTATCCGAATGATCATGTGCCATGGTAGACTAGGGGGTTTTGGATTTGATGTTGTCTCGTCATGAGTGACTGCAGGTACAGGTACACCAACAAACATGTCAAGATGACGAATGGGATGAATGAATGGAGCACAAGCAGATGGACAGGTTCACCAACGGATGAACAAACGAAGCATGTGAAGTGAACGAATGTGACGAACATGCACCTTCACGAACAAGTGAACCTGTTAAGCCTTCCAACATGAAAGCAAGGAACAACATGCTAGAGCTTCATCAAGAGAACCAAGGACCATCAAAGACTCTGCGCACTTCTCCACACAGAGATGAAGCTATGATACACCATGAAGACATCCATCACTCAGCAGCACTGTAGTTTGACATGCACCCCAGTAGCAACACAAATGTACCAGCATTGTCTTGTTAAGTCATGTCGAGTCAATTCATGAGTCATGTAGCCCACATCTCCACTAATGGCTTGTTGTCAATCAATTTGATGTAACGTGGAAGTCCAAGAGACCCACTTGTGAAAAAGAGTCATGTAAGTAAAAATTTCATGGAAGTAGAACAGTCATGAGGGTAGTTGAAGAACCACAAGGGTCAGTTTCACCCTTGGCTATAAATACGCCCTCATTTGTACATAGAGGAACTTTTCACCTCAACTCCTCCCACATAGCCGAGAGAGTCTGTAATATTTTCTTTGAGGAGTAAGTAGTGGCTCCAATGCCCCATTGATGGGTTTAGTGATGTATGGTGTAACGATGTGTCTTGGAACTTTCGCTTAATTCAGAAGCCTATTAACGGGCCAACACGTTTTCACACATGTATTATATTTTTTGTAAGACTAATCTTTAACACTTGTAATGCATGTTTCTTTAACCATGTGTTCTACATATAAACTGATTCATTTGTTGTAATGCATCATTTTCACTCTGTTCCCCTCACAGTGAAAGAACCATTGACAAAAGTATACTTACACTCACCAAGCACACGAACCTCACTTCCTAAAGACAAAGCAGACCACTCTCGTATGTTGACAAGCAAGAGTTGAGGCAAATCCTTAAGACAATGGCAACTAAGCCTTCATACCGGATGGGACTCCCACATCAAACAGTGTGAGGTCTATATGGGACTTCATACTGGGGTGATATCGTAAATGTTGGCGGGTCCAACATCATCAATAAGGGTTCAATGGCAAAGCACATTGAGGAATTCCAAAAATTGAATATAAGGGTAAATGATATTCCAAAGAAGCAAAGGATTGATGTCTTCATAGGGACTTTAAAAGATAACATCCAAAATGAGGTTCGCTTTTGGGAACTTGATTCATTGGAGAAGGCATACAGGTTGGCAAGAAAAGTGGAAAGAAAAATTATGGCAACAAGGAAGTCTACCACTCACAACTATAAAGATGGAGTGTTGGTTCTCCTAGCCTTCCACAACCTACAAGGTTGAAACCACAACAATTGGAAGAAAAAAGAGCAAAAGGGCTTTGTTACAATTGTGATAGCAAATACATTAAACGTCATAAGTGTGCTAAGAAGAAATTATTTTACATAGATTATGAAGAGGAGGAATAAAAGGATCAAGAAATTGTAGAAATTCTGCAAATTCTCTACAAGTCCCGCTCTAAGACCATGTAGAAAATATGACTATAGATTAACCCGATAATGCAATATAACCAAAGCAAAATACTATAACCTACTTCTACTATCAATTTGTGGAAGCTTAAAGATTGAGCAAGATCGAGCTGAACACATATAACTAGAAGAAGAAGAATAAATGCACAATACACATGAAAATACTTTGGGGAAAGCCTCAGCTAAAAACCCCACCATCTGTATTATCATACAAGGTGGAAATACATCATAATTATACAAAGCCTTAGCTCTCACAGCTAGCCAACTCTCAGTACAATCCTACTGGATGCTCACAGGCAATCAAAGCTTCTCACAAGCCTTCATCTCTGCCCTCCAAGCTCCTATTTCCTTGCATTGTTCCTCTGGGATGATCTTCTCCAACCAAGTGGAAAACTAATCTCTCACACTGATCTCACACCTTGTATGAACTGCATAATCCTCAAGGAACCTTACCTTGACTGCATGCAAGAGTTTCCTTTATAGGAAAACACATGCAATTGATAGTACACTGTCCTTGACATTTAGCTCAACTGGGTCTTTCTCAAAATAGACATGCATGAGTTTCTGATGAGGACATCTTCAGTTATCTGGAGTACACTGGTTGAGTGCATGCATGCATCAACTGACTAATAGCTCACAATTAGTTCCTCAAATAGTTTGGAACTAATTTAACTGGACTTAACTCAGTAAACTGAGCTAACCAATTACAACTCAAATATAACTCAATCTTATTTGCTTAATTAAGGGATAATCTCCTTAATTTAAGGGATAACTGTTGCATCACTGTAGAAGGACTTCTAACTTGAATTTCTCCAACTAATTAATCCATAATGAAATAATTAATTATTTCCAAGCAGCTGGTGAGAATAAATTTGATTTTAATTCACAATTTTAATTCAAGGACAAATTAAAATTGGAATATTCTAGATTCTATTTTTATCATTTCTTTTTGCTATTTTCCACACTCCCTCTCAACAAGAAAGGAATTTAACTCTATCCTGATCGTGAACCTTTGGAATTTTATGCATGCAACACTTCTCTCTAGTGTTGTTGCTCCAACAACTCCAGAAATAAAGAAAAACATCCAACCTGAATCAGTATGATGCATCTGTCATCAAAGCCTTTGATTGCTATTACCTCTATCAACTAAAAACTTTGTGCTTCAGCTAACTATGCCTTTATGCATTGTTGTCAATCCTTCTCTGTTCTCTTCAGTATCTGACTACTTGAGCCTCTATCACTTTGATCTTTGACTACATCAATCCCAATGATTCCTCTCGCTACTATGTACTTTGGGCTCTCGTAGCAAGGTACGAATCATGAGATAAAACCTCTCAATGCACACTGCCAAATTTCAACCTTCTTGGGACTATTAATTCACATCACCCCACCTCACACCTAGAGGTATGGCTACATGTGATCCCTCTACCCACTTCAATTGTGGCTCCCCCACAATTGTTTGAGACTTATTCTAGGGCTGCATGTTGAGAGGTAATTTACTCTCCCTCACAACCACCAAGTCTCTAACATTTGCCTTGCTCCTCAAGGCTTTGCATGCATCTTGAACCTCAAGAGCATACAAGTTCTTAACTCGTGAACTGATCTGTTTCATCTGTCTCATGGTGATGTGTCTAAGGAACGCCTTTCCTTTACTGAAGACAAAATCGTATCCTTTGTCCTCTAACGTCACGACCGATACCAAGTTCTTCTTCAGTCCAACACATACTTCACATCTGTCAAGGTGATAGGAGCTCCATGCTCCCTCTGAAAAGAAACTGTGCTCACTCTTGAAACACTATACCTTTCATCGTCACCCATCTCTATGTGCATCTTGAGGTCTTTCTCCTCCAAGTCATGTGGAATGAGGCTCCACTGTCAAGATACCAAACATAACACATCATTGATGACACCATGAATGTGATGAGGGTAAAGTCCATTCGAACTATGAGGCTAATGCCTCACCTTCCGATCCATCCGAGGATCCCTTCTTGGACTTCTTCGATGGGAAATTAGTCGCATAATGTCCCATCTCGTGACAATTAAAGCATCTCACTTTAGACTTGTCACCCTTATTCCCTCCATGAGAAGAATTCGATTTGGAATGGGAATCCTTCCCCTTCCCTTTCCTTTCCTTACTTGCTAAGGCCAGATTTTCTTCATCATCATCCTTGCATGAAAAACCATCTCGAGTGATCCTCCTGATCTCCTCCTGCATCAGATCCAACCACAGTCATTCCAAATTCGGCAGTTTCTCCCTTCCATTCACAGAGTCTTGGTAGCTATTCCAGCTCTTTGGAAGGCCAAGGAGAGCGATCCTCACCATATCATCATTGACAGTAGTTATTCCCACACTACCATGCTCATCTCTGCAAGTGGTGAGCTTGCTCAGATATGTGGAAATAGTATCTCCCTTCTCCATCTTGATTCTTTGAAGCTTATCCTTGAGCGCCAATTTCCTCTGGTCGCTACTATTCTGGTAGAGGTCCTTCAATGTCTTCCACATTGAAAATGGAGTATGCTTCCCATGGAGACTCGAGAGAATATGATCTCGAACTCCCTCTAGGATGATCCGTCTCGCCTTTGCCACACACTTCTTCCACTTAGCCAACTGTTGTGCATTGGTTGAAGCTAGCTTTGGGATATCTTGATCAATGAAATCCTTTAAGCCATTGTCTTCTAATACATCCTCCATTCTATCTCTCCATGTTATGTAATTCAAGCTGCCTTCCAAGGCATACTCGAGTCTCAAGCCATAGAACACCATTGGCCAACCTTGAAGCATGATATGAATTCAATTTGCACCTGCAACCGCGAACTTCAAACTTCAAATTCTCTTCTTCGTATACTGTTCAAAGCTCCAATAAACTAGGCTCCGATAAACTAGGCTCTAATACCACGTAGAAATTCTGCAAATTTTCTACAAATCTCGCTCTAAGACCATGTAGAAAATTTGACTATAGATTAACCTGATAATGCAATATAACGAAAGGAAAATACTATAACCTACTTCTATTATCAATTTTGTGGAATATTAAATATTGAGCAAGATCGAGCTGAACACATATAACCAGAAGAAGAAGAATCAATGCACAATACACATGAAAATACTTTGGGGAAAGCCTCAGCTAAAAACCCCACTATCTGTATTATCATACATGGTGGAAATACATCAGAATTATACAAAGCCTTAGCTTTCAGAGCTAGCAAGCTCTTAGTATAATCCTCCTCGATGCTTACAGGAAATCAAAGCTTCTCACAAGCCTTCCTGTCTTCCCTCCAAGCTCCTATTTCCTTGCGTTGTTCCTCTGGGATGATCTTCTCCGACCAAGTGGAAAATTGATCTCTCACACTAATCTCACACCCTATATGAACTGCACAATCCTCAAGGAATCTTACCTTGACTGCATGCAAGAGTTTCCTTTATAGGAAAACACATGCAACTGATAGTACATTGTCCTTAACATTTAGCTCAACTGGGTCTTTCTCATAATAGACATGCATGAGTTTCTGATGAGGGAATCTTCAGTTATCTGGAGTACGCTGGTTGAGTGTATGCATGCATTAACTGACTGATAACTCACAATTAGTTCCTCAAACAGTTTGGAACTAATTTAACTGGACTTAACACAGTAAACTGAGCTAACTAATTACAACTCAAATATAACTCAATCTTATCTCCTTAATTTAAGGGATAACTGTTGCATGATTGAAGAAGGACTTCTAACTTGAATTTCTCCAACTAATTAATCCATAATGAATTAATTAATTATTTCCAAGCAGCTGGTCAGACTAAATTTGATTTTAATTCACAATTTTAATTCAAGGAAAAATTAAAATTGGAATATTCTGGATTCTATTTTTATCATTTCTTGTTGCTATTTTCAACAGAAACATTAACATAAGAGGATATACACCAGGAACCAACCTAGAGAAAGAAGAAATTAATTTGACCATATCTTGTACTACATTGGCAGGAATTACCACTCCTCAAACTCTCAAGATAGAAGGATATATCAAGAAGAAGAAGGTTCAAGCAATGAAATATGAGGAAGAAAAGAATCAAGAAACATCAAAAGAAAAGGATACTCATCAGGAACCAAACCTAGAGAAAGAAGAAATGAATCTGACCATATCTTATAATGCATTGGTAGGAATTACCACTCCTCAAACTCTCAAGATAGAAGGACATATCAAGAAGAAAAAGGTAATAGTGTTGATTGATTTGG
>APFE031760251.1:0-19864 GCA_000404065.3 Pinus taeda
TTATAAATAGTAAAATAAACATGGTTGACCATGATTTATTTTTATATTGAGAAAATCTTTATCACAATGCAACGTTAGACCATGGTTGAACACGGTTGACCATGATTCATTTTCATATTGAGTCAATATTTCTCACAACTTAACGTTGAATCATGGTTTACAATGCTCATCCATGGTTAATTTTAATATTGAGACAATAGTTGTCACAATTTGACATTAGACAATGGTTAACCATAATTAACGATGGTTGATGATGGTTGAAAATCATTGAGCATGTTTGATTTTCATATTGAGGCAATAGTTGTGACAATGCGATGCTGAACCATGGTTGATCATGATTATAAACCCAAAGAATTTATATTAAGCCCTAGGATTAATATTATAAAACTTATGAATAATATTATTCCCTAGGAATATGAACCCTTGGATTAATAAACACAAGGGATTGATATTATAAATCCAAGAGGATAATAAACCCAAGGAAACCCCAAAGGATTATGAACCCATGGGAATAATATTAAACCCAAGGGATTAATATTATAAACATGTTGGTGGAATTATATGTATTCTAATTCCAACATTTAATTATCAATCCTAGGTCGTAAGACTTAGAGATGTAAGCACAGAATATGTAGGATTAGAGTCTATTCTAGCTTATGCTAGCAACTAACACTAGAAAGAACTAATCACTAAGGATTATCACTTGTCACTGGACTATGGATCTCTAATTCTTATTAGGTTTTGAACCACAATCTTCTATTAACAATGTTCATGTGGTGTTATATATGTAGCTTATTAGGTCTTGAGACTTCAAGAGTTTTAATCCTATAATGATGAAACCTATTAAACACACTGCAAAAAATTAAATTGCAAAAAAGCAAATGTTGACAACTATAAGAAAAAAAGTACAAGGAAAGTAAAGAAATAAACAAAATAAACTACAAGAAATGCATTAACAAACTATCAAAAATAAATGCTAAGTGAGCTTAGAGACATATTGCGTGTTCTTATTTGATGTAGGATTATTTTACCAAGTAGTTGCAAAGCTTCAACAATTAAATAATCCTAAACTTCAAATTAAATATATTTTTAATACTCTGTTATAGTATATAACCTAGTACTGAATTAAGTACAAAAAGACTGAAATTTGAAATTCTGAGTAAGTACTCAATTAAGTACAGAAATTCTGTAAATTGGAATTCTGAATATTAAAACGTGTTGAGAAACCAATTTAAATTTGTTTAACTGTTTAATCCTAAGAAAAAACATTTTGAATTTGATCCTAACGCATTCTACTTAACAGATCTGAAAATAAAGCATTGGATCTAATATTATGTGCAATACAAATCTATCTTTTTTTTGAAAAGAACATCAAATAAAATATGCAATCAAATAGAATTCACTTCTTAAACCTAAAGAGAAGTACTAAACACTAAATTGAAATCATGAAAGTAGATAGATCTAAATTTTATCGAACATAAATTCAATGTAAAATAAAGCTAAATCGTTAGATGTAAAAGTAATCTACAAAACACATGAAACATATCAACACTTACCCACATTGAGGGGCCCTTCCCAGGATGTTAGTGCTGCTAAGAAATGATCAGACGAAGCTAAGAAAGTATAGCACAATTTAACAACGATTAATTCTTTATTCACTTCAAAAATCTATGTTAGAAATCAGCTATCTAAATCTCTCCAAAAAGTAATTATTGATCTCCTCTATTATAATAATGAACAACCTCCTATTCCAATAATGAACAACCTTATTCCTCTACCCTTTGAGGATTTATCTATATATAAAAGAAATTTAGGAAGGATAACATCCAATCCTCTAAACTCATAAAACAAATTTACAATTTTAGACGAAAATCTCATAATTTTGGTTTTTTTTTCAATTTTATACAAATTGGTGTTAAAGAACTAACCATATCTCCTTGACCATGATGTATTTTAGGGATATGTTTATATGGATCCTAACGGGTTATATTATCAATGATAATATCTCTTGGATTTTCCTTTTCAATTCCATGGCCATGGAAATCGCAACCAAAAATTATTGTTTAGATTTTTTTGCCAATCTGAGTTTTGTAGAAATTTGATACAAAATGGATTCAAAGAACCTGCTATAACTTTGCGACCATATTGAATTTTGGGAAAATGTTTGACATCCAACTAAATAACTATATTTTTCACAAACCCATTTTTTGGATTCTTGATATTCACCACCATCTGCTTGGAAATTGAGGTGGAACATGGCAACTTAAAAAATGTTATAACATTTTTGTTGTAACTTAAATCATGTGCTACGATCCCATGTGTGAGCTGAGTATATTTGAAGGCTTGTACCAACATATTAGGTCTATGTGGCACCTAGTTTACCATGCTAGTGAAAATAAAAACATATTTTATAATTTTGAATTTTTTCCCTCAAGTGCATAACTAAGTACCAAATTGTTGAACTACCAAATTGTCACTGAGATTTCCATATTCGAACATGCGTCTTGTCCACATAACCACATTAGTAAACCTTCATCTATAAAACCATGTCAAAAACACATTTAATCATTTAAAAGATGATAAATCCATCATAATTAACCATAGGGTAAAAGAGGTTCATTTCATGGAAGTTGATGGTATAATGCCATGAAATGTATCTTAATTGTGAGAATATGGCTCATGAATATAGTCTTTATATACTAACAATATGACATATTCAAGGCCCAATATCTCCCCCATGCCTAAGAATTTGCATGCCCTCATCCAAAAAAAATGCTTGCCTTTGACATTCTTTCTTAGTGCAAGTTATTAAAGTTAAACTATCATACCATCATAGACTTGATATGTTTCACAACAAGGTAGAAAAAATTGAGGAAAAGAAAAATATGGAATAGGAAGGAATGGTGGATGATATAAGGTAAGGATGAGGATAAGGGCTAGAAACTTTGTAAGACCATTATTCACCTTATAGTTTGTTTCTTAGATAAACAACAATGACTTCATCCTCTCATTACGAGCATTTAGATGATGGTTTTGTGAATGATTATGATGTACAAGGAGAAGACACTATAGATATATTTTTTTGTATTCATGTACCCCAATACTTTGGTTTTCATTCTTATGGTCTTATTAGAATATGCATGGATGGATTTGGAAATGAGGGGTTTAATGGTTGTTTATGAAAGGTGAATATTTATCGAATAGGAAGTGGTTAATCATCAAGATTCCTTAAATTTTAATGAGTTAAATATCCTATAAAAATGTTTTCCCTCAAGTATACCTTTTGAATTTTGATCTGTGCCATAGGCTGCAATGGAAGTTGTATGAAGCTGAAGGTGAGGCAAAATAAGGTTGAGAGTCGGGAATGATTTGGAAGAGCTGGAGTTGATGAGTACCAATCTAATATGCTAAAGGAAGCTGAAGATAATTAAATGACGATGTTGAAAAGGTCCCAACAATCATTTCCCCCCATGCTCGAGGTTTTGCATGTGCTCATGCAAACAAGGTGAGGTACTAAAGAAGTAAGAAGGGTTGCTGAGATGGCTCTAGTACAAAGGAACCTGGAAAACAAAACAATAGAACTAATTAGATGAATAATAAACAAAAATAAGTCATCTTAGATTTATTAAAATGAGGGTAAACTGACAAAAATCATAAAAGAAACTTCAAATCACTCAGTACATATGATTTCATCGATCTTTAATAGTTTTATGCTCAAGAAAAGGAAACATTTTATAAATTCAAGGGGCTCTCCTTATTTGTAGGTAGGAGGTTTTTTATGATCACAACAAATTATGAATCAATGAAAAATTAGTTATTGCTAAACAAATACAAAATTCTTATAGTTATCCAAGTATTACAGATAAGTTGTGCAGTTGAGTTTCATTAACTCTCTGTGATCATAGGTCTCACTTCTAAGACAATTAGATCTTAGATATAGTATGAAAAACTAATGATAAAGGACTCAAGGTTACCTTAATACCATTCTTTAGCAACAAATTTATGGAGTTTGTTTTTTCCCTTGACTTCATCCATGCATGCTTTTTTAAGTTTAACACTATAAGTTTACCTCTTTATTTGACTCATTTATCCTATCCTCCTTTACCATGCCATGTAGATCTCCTAGCATTAGGTGATTATCCTCTTGTGTTTTTAGATTATCAACAGATAGGCATGTCAAAAAATCTTCAATCTCGGGTTCTAACGGTTTCTTTCCATTAGATGTGGTCCATGATACTTTAGTTTCTTCAACAAGATTGCAAGGGTGAAGGCCTTCCTGTGGATGTGGTTCATGGATCTGTTGTTCTTCTATCACTTCTGGAGAGGCAGATAAGTTCTTGACTACTGTCAATATTTTTTCTTCCTAAGAAGCAGATATCCCAACAACTGCTAGGATTTGAGAGAGTTCTCCCAAAATATTGATCATTTTTTTCTATTTGTTTTCCAGTTGCTAATCCTTGTCTTGCACATGGATTAGTGTATGGAGTTCTTTAGAGTACCATTTTTTTTTAAATCTTAAAGAATTGAAAAGGAAACACACATAAAACAAATTCAAACAAACCAATCGTGTACTCGAAGTGCCACCATGCTACTAAGACCCTGTTGTCATCAAGTTATCTGTTCACACGACTTAGGCTTCTCTTCTTTTCATGAATCAATCTAAAGGAAAGCATACTTGCAAAGAAAAATAAAGAAAAATGAGGCTTTATATCCTACGTTTAATTCCATGCATATAAAAAAGAAACTAGAAAATCAATTAGATACAACTAGACTTTGGAGAAACCTCACCATAGTGGATTCGTGGCTCTTCACTCATGTCTTACCCCATACACTCTTCGCCCTCTAGTTTCCATGCAACTAAGATCACACATAAAACTTGTGAAAGAAACTATGCTCTAATCCCTTTAACACCTCCTCGGCAACAACACCAAAAATGTTGGCGAAATTATATGTATTATAATTCCAACATTTAATTATCAATCTGGGGTCGTAAGACTTGAATATGAAAGCACATGAAATGTAGGATTAGAGCATATTCTAGCCTATGCCAACATATAACACTAGAAATAACTAATCACTAAGGATTATCACTTGTCACTAGACTATGGGACTCTAATGGTTATCAAGTTTTGAACCACAATACTTTATTAGCAATGTTCATGTGGTTTTATATATGTATTTTATTAGGTGTTGAGACTTCAACAGTTTTAATCCTATAGTGATGAAACCCATTAAAAACACTACAAAAAGGTAAATGCCGACAACTATAAGAAAAAACATATGAGACAATTAAAGAAAACAAGGCAATAAACTACAAGAAATGCATTAACAAACTACCAAAAATAAATGCTAAGCAAACTTAGAGATATATTGCAGGTTATTATTTGATGTAGCAATCTTTTACCAAGTAGTTGTGAAGCTTCAATCAATTAAAGGATCCTAAATTGAAAATTAAATGTATTTTTAATACTCTATTCTATTTCAGAACCTAGTACTGAATTAAGTACATAAATGTTGGAATTTGAAACTATGAATAAGTGCTAACTTAAGTACAAACATTCTGTAAATTGGAATTCTGAATATTAAAACATGTTAATAAATCAATTTAAATTTGGTAAATTGGAATTCTTAATATTAAAGCATGTTAACAAACCAATTTAAATTTGTTTGACTCTTTAAGCGTGAGAAAAATCAATTTGAATTTGATCATAATGCATTCTACTTAAGAGACCTGAAAATAAAGCAATGAATCTAATACTATGTGAAATACAAATCTAATGCAAATTTGAAAAGAACATCAAATAAAATATGCAATCAAAGGGAATTCACTTCTTAAACCTAAAGAGAAGTACTAAACACTAAATTGAAAGCATGAAAGTAGATATATCTACGTTTTATCTTACATAAATTCATTGCAAAATCAAACTAAATTCAATGAAGAACTAGGGCTTCATTCTTCTAATGGAGTTACCGATAATTTTATGTCAATATGTTGTATGGGCAACAAAACACACATTTTTTGTCTGCGACAACGATGCTAGAATGTCGCCGCTCAAACTAGCAGTGGTCCTAAAGGGGATCCTTGAAGGGTTCCTACTAGGCTAAGGGCAATAATGGAGCGATAACCCACTGTCACCTTGACTAAGGCTCCCTACTCTTTACAGACTTCACTGATTGGAGGAGGCCTGTTATGATAATGATCACAAAATGGATGGACCAATGGGAGGGTGAGGGGTGATCTTGGAAGCCTATTCACAAGAAAGGCTCAAATATGCATCTTGCTTGTATTGGAAGACAAGATGGAAGGCTTAATAGGAAGGGCTTGGGGAAAATCTATAAGGTTAGCTTTTGAGTATGTGTCTTATAAAGGAGATCCCTAAACCCTAGAATTATCATGGAAGCTTAGGTTGTAGTTGATCTTTAAAGAATTAACCTTGATAGTGCATGGGATTACACAAGATGAAGTGGACCCCACGTTCGGTCAAGGGGATAGAATTTAGCAAACAATGGTATGCTTGAACTAATTAGGGAGGGGAAAGGGATCAAGGAATGAATTTTCAATGAAATGCAATGCAAGGATCTCAGTAAGGATTCTAGCCTAAGGGACACTAAGGGAAATAATTGGTCTTTGAGCTAGGGCTTGCGGTATCTCAAGATACCACCATCAGAATGTCATGAAATTTGGAGGGCTTCTTGAGAACACACTAGTGCAGTTTTGGACCAAAAATCAAAATATTTGGATGCCAAGATTATGAGACAATTAATGCCCCAGGTGACCTAGAGGACTAGATCTAGAGAAGACTAAAGGGGAGAAGGAAAATAGGTTTAAGGTGATCACCTTTGGGTGGAACAGTACCTAATAATTTGGGGAGATTGGAATTAGTATGAATATGACTATGGACCTTTGAATTTTCTAGGTCAAGGAGGCCTCAAAGACAACTTTGCTTGGCACTAGGGCAACAACACAAGTAGCTTCAAAGACTTTATACTTCATTTCGCAAGATAAATGGATTGTCAAGATGAATTTTAGTAATGAAACATCCCTAAGAACATTCATTCATTATACACAACCCATACATGAAGCATTCAATACCCAAAAACAATATTTCCACAACTTCACATATGAGATGCGACAAATAAACCTTAGTATAGTGAAATTCCAGCAACAATGTATGTGATAAAATTAGAAAGAAACAAAATAATTAAAATGTACTTACATGTATAATAATATATTCAACCATCCAAAAACTTGCCATCAAGAAGGTCCAGAACATATGAAAATTATCCAAACATCAAATTTCATTGCATGCTCCAAAACTTTGTCCTCCAAGAAGGATAATGAAAATCTCTAAAGAGATACTAGTTCCAAGTCCAAGTGATGATGCTAAAATTAACCCTTATCACTTCTATTTATACACTTCTAATGAGTTTGATTTAGATACTTGGGTAATATAATGTGCAAAAATGACTAAATTTTGGTGACAAGCCCAACAAAATAGCTCATAAACAAAAGAATAAGCCTCTCAACCACGGTGATAACAATGATAATGGGGTAGAGCTCATGTATTGGCTTTTTCCCACGAGTTAAATGTGTTTCTTCAGACCATCTTTTACATTTTGTGGTACATTTTTCTGTTGAATGTGACCAATTATGATTTTACTCTTCTTTTCAACTGCATCAACCTCAGAGTCATTGTTCTAGGCCTGAACCAAGGTGTGGCCAAGCTGAATGGGAAATTCTATCTTTATGTGGATCTAGTGCAGGAATGTGGATCGAGGTGTGAAGAATGATGAATGGGGTTATAATGAGTGGAAGGGGAGTGATATATGTGGATGAGGAAGTGGGACCACACAACCAAAATCAGGGTTTTGCATGAAGTACCATCCCTAAATCCCAAAGGTTAGTAAAAGAGATCCTGTGAGACTAGGGTCCAAGGTTAACATATAAAAGTGGTCTAAGGGACAAGAGCAAAGACCTATCCCTCTCTTTCCGCCAAATCCCCCTTTAATCCATGCATAAAAGTTTCCATGATAAGTAAACTACAATACTCAATTACCAAAGGACAAGGCATACCTTTAGGTTTGGGATGCCCACCTTAAAGCATATTATGACCATGATAGATGGGTAACATACCACATGGTTGGCTCAAGTGGTGGAGAAGTGGCACACCGAGCTAGTTGGTCGCTGCATGTGGTTTTTAGCTCCTCACTGAGGACCATCTTCTTGAAAAAAAATCTATGGATATCACCCACAAAATGGTGGGTAACAATCCCTGGTAAATCAATATTTGTATATAAGAGTGGTATCAATAATGAGGTGATTAATACTTTAATAATTAATATTTTAATATTTAACTCAAGTAATGGGATTACTTTAGTGCACTCCTGAAAAAAAGATTGCACTTCTCTTGCCTTAATCAAGTCAAACAACCTGTAACACACCTCATTATCTTAAATCAACACAATTTTTTTTGTTAAGCCTCCAACTAAACATGTATTCAAAGTACACTTTTTTTTATCATTTATAACTATTCGCACTGGAGATGTTAATAATTACAAAGTGGAAGTACTATTTAGTTATTCAAGATGGTAAGTGTTTCGCACCACATAGAGATTAGTATAATTACACTTTTAAATAAAGTCGGGTAGATATACTATGGTTGATTCATCTTAATTTGACAGAACTAGACAATATTTCAAGTGTCCCACCGATTTTACTTAGCTATCACACACACCTTCACTGGAATCCTTTTGAAGTTCCTACATATTTATGCCATCTAGTGATCTAGTCCACTTCTAGGAATGTGTGTAAGAATCTATGGCTGAGGGTGGATAAACTTGATCACACGGTGAGAGGAGATAGTAACAGTTATCGAGTAACTAACCTGTCTCTTTTCCAACATTCATTCATTCATTTTGTCTCTAACCTTCGTCGCGTCCATCCTCGGCAACTTTTAAAGGCAGACATTGTTGGCAATCCTTCTCTTGGTAGGTTTTCATCTAAATAGGTAACACAATTACACTAATGACCCCTCTCCTACTGTTCAAACATATTTTCTGCAACATTGTTAATTATTCTTCATTGTTTTTATTTACCTGTTGTTTTCTTGACACTACTTCGATGCTTTCTCCAGGGTTAACTCTTCAAGATCTCAACGTACATGGGCTTCCGCGTGCATGCCAATTTTTGGTCTCTGGCGAGGTAAAAAAATCTTTCCCGAAGGGCTTCCACACTTAAACACTTCACTGCATTTTGTTTCTAGTATACAGTTCTGAGTTTTCCTACCTTTACGACCGACAGGTTGACCTCATCGCATCTACAATAGTTTTCCAGGTTGGTTTCCACTGTTTTCTTTATTAACTTTTTTGTATAGCTATCTCTTCCACATAATACACCCCTCTAAGTTGGGTTTTTTTTTTTTCTTTTGTTAGATACCTACTTGCATCTCTTACTTTCTAGGTTCAACCTTCAACCGAGCTTACAAACCGAGGTTGAATTCTAACAAGTTGCATGTTGGTTGCTTCTATTTTTCAGGCCTAAAGAATTTTCACCTTACAGGGATATTTAGTCGCTCTTGACCGCAGTCTCTTTCTAGTTATACACTTGTGTTAACCGTTCCTATGATAATTTATCATGATACCTTGACCCTTAGCTCTTGACCTTGCACCTACTCTGATACCATATCAGAGAGAGCAGAGACCCAAACACATAAACACGACACAAAACATACAAGACTGAGCCCTCAGCTCTTGACCTTACACCTACTCTGATACCATATCAGAGAGAGTGGAGACCCAAACACATAAACACAGCACATAACTTAGAACTTGGAACTTGCTTTCATTTGCTGATTGAACTGATATTTATACAAGACAAAGATCTTTCTAGAGTTCGATGGGGTGGTGGCTTCTTCAGGAAGCTTGCCCATTTTGTCAACGATTTCTAGAAACTTCATTAAAACCTCTGTTGAATTCTGGATCAATCCAGCCGCTGTATTCTCTAGAAAAGTCTAACTACATTAATGCGGGTGGTTGGAATTAGTTCCTTCGAACACTCCCCCTTAATTCCAACCATATAACAAACATACTCTTAATTAATATGCCTGCTGGTCTAAGTCTCAACTAGGCTTACAACAAACATTTCATTTTTGCCTTCTTGCTAAAGGATCCATGCTTGTTCATTTTCCTTTGCTGGTGCATTTTCGTTTTCACCTTTCTTGTCATAAGATAGTGATTGAGCTTCTCCTTTCTTGATTACAGGTTAACATTCCTTGTATTCAACATTGCTTCACATTCTTGAGACTCATACTTGTCCTTAATGCTTGCAATTTCTTCAAGTTTTGTTGCTTCTTCCTAATTGTCAATATCTGCACACTCAAAAACAATGTTAGATTCATAAACAAAACCATATTGATTTTTTTCATCATGCTCTTTGAAAAGAGCTTTGCTTCCTTCATTTTTCTTTGCTGACATGGTTGGTTGATTCATGTCTTCAACCTCTTTCGTCAATTCTGTTGTTACAAAGTCCTGCATTTGATTTGTGTATGGAGGTAGGCAACTCTTCTCACCAAACAACAACTCATCAATAAGATGCTCTTCATGCATCATATTGAACCACTCATTATGGGATACACAATTGTCATCAAATTTGACTTCATAAATCGTTGCATCACAGGGTGTTTCCTTAATATCACATACTACTCTATTGTCAGCTAAAGACATACTTTCAGCCTCAATCCCAGCTATGATGCTTCAACACAATTACTTTTAGCAACAACCCCTTCATCAACTTTAGCTTTCTCACAACCCTCCATACTGTATTTTATTTCAAGAATATCCCAAAATATTTTTGCATCACATATTTCACCAAATTCATACAAAATATTAGACAAAATATTTTCATCTAAAGCTTATATGATGAGAAACAATGCTACTGCACCTCTACTTTTATCAATGGCATTTATGGAAATTGCTTGAACAAATTGCCATAAATTTACTGAACCAAACAATCCCTCCATTTTTATTGCCCAAAGTCTAAAATTTTTACCTGAGAAAATTTGCAGCACTGGCATTAATCATTTCAGTATTGCATCAGTGTCTTCAAATTCTTCTATCTGATTCAGATCTACAGTTGGTTGAAGCATTTTATATTCTTCTGCAACTATTGCCATTTCATTCTTTCTCCTCACCTGTTTTAATTCTCTCCGAGTCCTCTGTTGACCCATCACTCTACCATAGAGTCAAATATGCAACAAAAACAAACTTTAGCACCTCAACACACCAAACTCTGCGTGGCCTTCACACTATCGAGCCCTCACAGCCCAACATGATTTCCTAGTCGAGGGCTGGACAACCACTTACTGTAACCCATGTATACAGTTAGCACACACTTTCTATGAGCCCTCAAAACATTTAAGACAATACCATACACATCCATAGCTCCACAAGGTTGTAACCCTCGGCAGTGTCCACAAAGCCTTTACACAGTGATCACACCCTCAACTTACCGCAATAAACTCACCGCTTACTAGATCAAAACCGACTCTATAACGTATAGGCCGCCACACCACGCATAGGTTTCCAAACCAACAGTTTCGACTCCCCATAGATGCACAAAAAATGACCTCTTCATGCCACAACTAAACAGGCCACTCACGCCATAGTCATTGGTCACTCAAACTAGTCTCCTCACTATGTATTGTATTCATTAAATGAATACAAATTTTGAAAAACACAATCACCGATCGACTGAATCACTTGCACCAAGCTCTAGGCTCCAACAGGGCACTCCAGACACAGACACCAACCACTAACTGATCACGACTAGAATGATTTCACACCACACTACACAAGCTTCAACACAGAGATCTCAGCCATATCCTTCACATTTGTGTTCTCGCCAGTTAATTGTTACACCACACAAATTCACACAAGCTTCAGACTCACGGATACTAGCAATATGGGCCTCTTCCACATGAAGGCCCAAATCGGCTGTCAGCTCAATTCTTTTCACACAGAAACAACTTTCTCTACTTTCAACCTCACAACTAGATCCTCCATTGGCTGCTCCTTTACGCCTCTTCCAATGGATCCACTAGACTACGATTAAACACAGATTAATGGATGCTCAGATTCGTTCTAGACAACGACAGTCTTCACAGGTAATGGCAACTCCACGACTCTGCAATCTTCCACTCTCTCAGCAAGACTGTGAATCTCAACGAAAATTATCTCTTACGCTCCCATGCTCTAACACATAAACTGATAACTCGCTGCAACAAAAAAGACATGCTCCCACAATAGACACAACTAAATGTGCATCATTGCACGCATTCAAATATGCAACACCCAACAACTAAGCTTCCACGCACAAGGAGCAACAACTCTTCAAACAGAAGACTGAGCCCTCAGCGCTTGACCTTACACCTGCGTTGATACCATACCAGAGAGAGCGGAGACCCAAACACATAAACACAGCACAGAACTTAGAACTCGGAACTTGCTTTCATTCGCTGATTGAACTGATATTTATACAAGACATAGATCTTTCTAGAGTTCGATGGGGTGGTGGCTTCTTCAAGAAGCTTGCCCATTTTGTCAACGATTTCTAGAAACTTCATTAAAGCCTCTGTTGAATTCTGGATCAATCCAGCCGCTGTATTCTCTAGAACAGTCTAACTACATTAATGCGGGTGGTCGGAATTAGTTCCTTCCAACATCTACAATAGTTTTCCAGGTTGGTTTCTACCGTTTTCTTTATTAACTTTTTTGTATAGCTATCTCTTCCACACAATACACCCCTCTAAGTTGGGTTTTTTTATTTTCCTTTTGTTAGATACCTACTTGCATCTCTTACTTTCGAGGTTACCTTCAACCGAGCTTTCAAACCCAAGTTCCATTCTAACAAGTTGCATGTTTGTTGCTTCTACTTTTCAGGCCTAAAAAATTTTTCACCCTAGAGGGATAAAGAATTTTCACTCTACAGGGATATTTAGTCGCTCTCGAACGCAGTCTCTTTCTAGTTATACACTTGTGTTAACCCTTCCTATAATAATTTATCATGATACCTTGACCCTTAAGTCCTTTAGGAAAGGGTTTCAAGTCTTGTTTATAGGGCTGAGATCCATTTAAGAAGTTCCAGATGTTCTATACAATTAATTATGAAGACTTTTGCTAAAGTAATGTTCTATGGAAAGTTTTGAGACATGGGTATTCTTTACCGCTTCATGTGGCTCCAAACCCCGTAGGAAGTCATGTATATTCAACTAGCTCCTACGTATTATAGGGATAAACCATTACAATTTATTTATTTTCTTGCAAACAGTTTCAATTTAAAAATTAGTAGTTCTATTGTATTTGCATACGTGTTTAGGATTTGTTCAGTCATGTCGTGGATCTCACTATTTTCCCAATCTTCCATCTTGTCGCAAGTTAAAAGAGTTTGCGTACCCTTTGTTTTTATGGTGAAAGTTATAATGCCCTTCTCGATTGTGCGGCTCTGTTTCTTTTGTTAAGGTTATAATGTTTTCCACCATGTAAACTAACATCCGAGTACTGATTTTTGTAGCTTTCCTAATATTATGGATGAATTTTTAAGCCTTTATGCCGACTACTTTAACTGTATCATTCCAGAACTTTTGTTGTGTATTTCTTTTACAATAATTTTTGCGGTACTTTTGATAAGTAGAGGACTTAACTACCTGTCATTTCTTTTTCAAAGAAGATTGTGTTAATTATTAAACATACATTTCTTCCAATTTCCAGAAGTTTTCTCATAATATTGGGGTTTACTTTATTTAAGCTTTCGATCGCAGGAAACCCTTCCTGCCTATGTTACCCATCTTAACTCAGTCTATTTCCCTTTATCAATTGTCTGGTTCTTGTCAGGTTTTCAATCAATTTATGATTTTACTTAATACACCAATGCTTTCTTTTTAAAAGTAGATTCTTTTAATATTCCTTGCCGCTCAAAGGACTAGGGACTGTGCCGAGGCCGAGTTATAATTTCTTGTTTTATCACCACAATTTTATTTCTCACAATTTTCTAAAATTTATTAATTTTTTATCAACTGATGGTATTCTTAGAGAAATTCCACTGCTCTTTTCCGTCTAGGCATTTTATTTAAACAGTTTATAACAATAAGATAGTTCAATGTTTATCACTCTTGTTGCATTGGTTATCCTAACTCGATGGAGGGAATGGATTGTTTTTAGGCTGCCGGTAACCAGACTTGGCCCAGGAACGAACTCGAACCTCCTCAAAACGGGTTGTCCTACCCTCTAGTCATGTTGCCCATTTTAATCACCACAGTTATAGTTGACTTTTGTAGATTCTCTATATGATATTCCTATTACATCCCAAAGTTTTGCTCTTTACATAGAATACAATGGTTTTCACGCTACTCATTACCAAGTTTCTTCTTGAAACAGTAAAATCATAGGTGCAAACTCACTTCACATTTTATAACTCTTATAAACACTAACAACTTTCACTTCTGCAAACAAACAATAGCTAATAAATAGAATAGGTTTTCTCGGTACTTATCTGTCCTCCTTGCAGCAAGCCACAAAATTACTAGGAAAAAGAGTCTTCCACCTACCAAATTACTAGGAAAAAGAGTGTTCCACCCACCCAATGAGTGTTGTCTGTGTCCACAACAGGATTCGCTCTGAGCCCATTTCTTCCCAAAACAATCCAGATGTGTGTGCACAACAGGACTCCCCCTGAGCCAGTTTATTCGTGGAACAATTACTTGACGGTGATCTAGTCAGTTCTATCCAGAGGCATCAAGACCTTTCTACTACAACCCAGGATCTTAGACTCACAAGTCTGTCTCAAGGATCTCACTAGTCATTTACCAGCTCAAGGATACCTAAATTGGAAAGGTCATGGCAACCTTCAACATCATCTCGTTAAGGTTTCAAAGCTTGAAGCTTCAATTCTTCTCTTGGACCTCCTTCAACTAGGTACCAAGTCTCAAGTTCTCCTCAGGTTTTCTTTCCTCTCAGCTTCTTGGCTCCCTTGCCCAAACTAAAATTATTTATCTACGAAGGAGGAATAACTGCCTTAACTATATAGTAAATGAAACTCTCTTTTAACACTTTTTCAGGTAATTCTATGGTTTCCATAGCTTGTATTATTAAAATAAATAAATTTAACTACACAAAACAATATTTTGTTTTGCCATCCATATATGCCTTTCCTGGCCCAGAGTTTTACCAATTCATTTACCTAAAACAAAACATTTATAACTTCTACCAAAAAAATGATACAGAAAATCCAGTTTTAAACCCCTTGGGCAGTCTCACACGTGGTTCCTGCATCAGATTTATCCTCCACATATCACTACAACACAACGAAATCCTGGCCATGAAAAGAGATTTAATTAGACATTGCAGAGCTTACCTAAGGCAAGAGTCCTTTCAAACGAGGGTGATCGAATGCATGTTGTTAATGAGCAAGCCCACAATGAATAATATCCGACTTTATATTAAAATTCAATTCGTGCATCTATCATTTAACTTAACCCACATTAACATTATCACACTGAACCTGCGTTAGACTTTTGTATCCAACCAACACATTGAATCAAACATTGAACCCGCATATTAACCTCATCTCATCGAACCACTGCATCAAATCGCTCATTGAACCTGCAGATTGAATTGAAAATTGAACCAATAGACATTCAAATCGAAATCAAAACAACCGAAAATAGAAATCGAAGAGTGAAATGCCTATACAGATTGGAATGTGTGCACAGACGAGGTGAAGATCAACTGGCAGAAGCCCCATGATGTAACCAGCGGAGGAAGAAGTGGTGGCTCTTCCACTTCCACTTACTGACCAGTGCCACGTTACTCGCGACAATAGGGATCGGCCCACGATTTTAATCAAGTGACAAATCGTAGCTGCGAATTTAGTTTTCAAACGAAGCATATTTGCAGCACATTAAATCCTTACCATTCATTAAAAAAAAATCCTAAAACCTCACATCCACCCTCACTTGCTATACATACGCCTTTCGTTGAGCTATTTTATTTTCGAAATTTTTTTAAATATATTTTCCAAGCAATTGTAAAAGTAAATGTTAAAACCACAATTATGAAATGTACGTAATCCAAATAATCTTTAATTTGTTTCTAATTACTGAATCAATTTATTCATTCAAATATGCATTCTAAATGAGAAGAAAATAGATACCCTCCACATTCTTTTGATGATTGCCGAATGGTTATCTTTTCGTGTGGGAGTCCATTGCAACGATACTAACACCAATTTCGCTGGGTCACACCCACTAAAGTTTGTTCAAGGATTTCACATGAATTCAAGATGCGTCATTTTAAAAACAAATTTCAATTCAATCGAGACGTTAAATGTCAATGTTTTAACTGAATGTAATAATTTAGTTTAGTTTCTCAAGAACGTATAAGTAAGTAAAAGTTTTGAAACGTGAAAATTTAAAGCTGAACATTTCATTTCCTTTTTTCCTTGCACTATGTCTTTCAGGTTATGATCGCACTATGTCTTTCAGGTTATGATCACACACACAAAGCGAGACAAACGCAGATACTTACATTTGGATTTTGAGATCATAATGTCTTTCCCACGACGCGCACGCCACCGCAAGACAACTTTGAACGTAATGGAAGCGCGGCATCTGTGGCTGCGGCTAACAACACGGTCACATATACAAGATATTTAAGTACCCGTTGCACCCGAACGGTTGTTTTAAAATTTCATTTTTTTTAAATTATAATTTAGTTGCAGTGAAGAGTGTTTTTGGAAAAATGTAGTGTTTAATAAATGAATGTAAATATTTAAAATATCAATTAAATAAGAATATTGAATATGGTCTTTATTTAATAGAGGAGAAAAAAAATCAAACATTTAATAAATAAATCAATAATAATAATATAAACATATAATTAACCATTAAAAATAAATAAAAATAATAAATAAGCTTCAATTCATTTTATTGTATTGTAATTTTTTATATTAATAATTAATTTTATAAGAAAAAATTAAATTAATTTGATATTTATAAATAAAGTTATAAATTAATTTAAATAATAATGGTCCATATTTATAACTATTATATTTCTTATCTTGGATGCAGGAGATAATTAAGGATAGTGAGGTGGATGCCAACTGGGTTGGCATGTGGCGAGACCACATGGTCTCCCGCAGGTTGGCACAATGGTCCAAAAATGGCATTTACAATCACCATAAATGCTTCTTATGTGAGCGCTGCATACATTCTGATAACCACCATCAACCTCGGCTCAAGGCAAACATGAATTCTTGGGAGAATGTCACCTCTGCTCTTGCCTATCTACCCCTGCAACCTCGGCCCCTGCAATGCCAGTGCCCTCATGCAGTGACTGCACCCAGCTCCCGCACAACCACAGGGAGACGCTGCAACCTCCTGTGCTGTATTGATTTTGGCTCAGGCATCCACTTCACCCACAACCTAGATTGTCAATTTAACATCCATTTGGCCCTCATTGCTCATCCCTCTGCGGAATTGTCCGCAAGCTCCACTGTGACGCTGCATCCCATTGTGCCCAATTCTGGATGAAATTCACATCAGCCTACAAACAGCATGGTGAGACACAGGATGGGTAGCTGTAGGGGTGTGAACCGAGGGAGCCTGAGTCGCCCCCAGTGCTGTCATGCCTCGGATACCACTTCCTCTCTGGCTGAGCAAATCCCAGGTCGTTACCCAAATACGCGCAGTGGAAGAGGTTGCCTCCACTCGGTGGCCTCTGCCTTACCTCCCAGCAACTTCCCCTCAATTTTCGGCCCATCTCCCAGTGGCACTCCACCCACTCCTTAACTGCATTCCCAGAGTGCCCAATTCACCTTCCACTCCGCCTTGAACAAGCTCCTCATCACGACCACCATAGCCATACGCTTTCACGAGGAAGAGCAGAGCTCTGAGGCACAAGCCACTGAGGCTGGTGGATGCATCACGACAACTGAGGAGAAAGGAATGATGGGAGGTGGCCGAACTAGGGCAATTGGCATATCGAACATTGTTGATGGTGAGCGCACCACAGCAGGGTGCAGCCACACCAAAACCAAACTGGAACTGGCTTAAACGAGCATTCAAGGCATAGGAGAGCAGAGCGACGCGCAGGGAAGGAAGTGAACGAGGCTTTGCAAAAAAACTGGGTAATGGATGAATACTGTTGTCTCATCAAGGAAAAACACCAGGCAGTGCAAGCTGGTGACACAAAGACTTCATTGTTGGCAAGTGGCGACATGGACGAGTACAGATGCTTCATCGTGGAGGAGCAACCTCCGTCGCCGTCACATCCCTAGCCTGCCACCTCGATGCCATGTGTCAACCTTTTTGTCTGCCACCTTGTTTCCACTCAGTGTGGCATGCGTCTGCCACATAGTTTGCCACTCTACATGCCACGTGTCTTAGGTTCATTAGGACTCTGTTTCTTAGCTTTCTGTTTTCAATGGGATTTTGGGGAAAAAACTATAAGATTTTTGGTTCTTCAATTGGTTTTTTTTTTTTGGTCTCATTAGAAATAATGATACAAAACTCGATGCTTCGCTAGTTTCTCTTGCGTGGGCAGCAAGCTAATTTTCTGAACCTTTTTGGTTATGGATTGGTTTCACTTTTGGGCAGTTCAAATCTAGAATTTTGCTAGCTGATGCCATTCCTTTGGCATGGATAAGTACAGGCTTCGGCCTGAGTGTATGATATATTTTTTTTCTTTAATAGAATTAGTATAATTTAACAAAAACAAAAAAAAAATATTATATTTTCTAGTATATAATTATAAACATATAATTAAAATAAAAATATAAAATCTCCTAGGTAAGTCTACTAGCAAGCTCATGTAAATGGAAATTTTATGTTATGATCGACCAAATGGAAGTTTTATGTTATGATCAAACTCAGTTCAAATCCCTTATGTAACCTGCATCTAGGAGTTATAGTGACAACGGTTGAAATTGACCTCATGTCTCCTAGTCATTATATATATAGAGAGAGATTTGACCGTACAAATTAAAACAATCATTCATATTTGAAATCATTATCTTTGAAAATTTTATATTTAAATTTAACGAATAATTTATCTCTCACAGATATACAATATATCTTAAAAGTTTAACTTAAAAAATAATAAAACATGTTAGAAAAATCACTCTATGTAATTATATGTATTATAGTATTTTAATAAAATTCAAAATAAGAATATTTCTAGATATAACTATCCAAATTTTATATAAATATAAATACTATCATTAAAAATATACACAAATCCATCTAACCTGTATCTAGGAGTTATAGTTATAGTGACAGTGGTTGAAATTGACCTCAGGTCTCCTAGTCATTATATATATAGAGAGATTTGACCATACAAATTAAAACAATGATTCATATTTGAAATCATTATCTTTCAAAATTTTATATTTAAACTTAATTAATAATCTCTCCCACATATATACAATATATCCTAAGAGTTTAACTTTAAAAATAATAAAACATGTTAGAAAAAATCCCTCTATGTAATTATATGTATTATAGTATTTTAATAAAATTCAAAATAAGAATATTTCTAGATATAACTATCCAAATTCTATATAAATATAAATATTATCATTAAAAATGCACACAAACTCATCTTAACTCCTTATTTATCAAAGGTCTAAATCAATTTTTTATATCAAATTTCTATAGGTGCAAACATTTCCTTATGTTTTTGCATTCAAAAAAAGGTTTGTATCTTGAAAGATTTTATCCTATAGAAACTTAGTACATCTAGAATTAAAATAAATCCACATAGATAAATATTAGATTAAATGATTATTAATTTTTATTTGCTAATATGATTTATT
>APFE031760255.1:0-54649 GCA_000404065.3 Pinus taeda
AATTGAAATGAAATGAACTAAGGTAGAGATATCACAGCTGAACGCTGCAATATCTCAATTTCCCTTTGCTGAGATACAGTTTGAAGAAAATCCTCCTTGGTGATGGGCTTATGATAGAGTTTCAACCTATGGCCATTGACAAGAAAGGGGTGGCCTTCTCCATCAATGGTAGTAAGCTTGGCTGATCCATTTTCATAAACTTGAACTATTTCATATGGGCCCATCCAATGTGTGGTAAATTTGGCTTTATGATCTCTGAATTTAGAGTCAAAGAGTAAATCCCAGTCTCCTTCTTTGAACTGTTTCATTTTTATGTGTGCATCATGCCACTGCTTCCTTTGTTTCTGCATTAGGGGTGTTGTCTCTTCTGCTTGCTGTCTCATTTCATCCAGCTGGTTCAATTGCTGAATTCTTTCTTGTTGGGCTTCATTGAGATCAATTCCTAAATCTGCAACCATCTTATAAGTATGTATTTGAAATTAAATAGGAAGCATTATCTCTTTTCCATACACCAACTGATATGGTGTAAATCCTGTAGTGTTTTTCCAGGTGATTCTATAAGCCAAGAGTGCATCTTTGAGCTTCTCTTCCCAATTCTTTTTGTTCATTTCTACGATCTTAGTGATAATTCCCTCCAATGTTTTATTTGTGGATTCCACCTAGCCATTGGCCTGTGAATGGTAAGGTGTACTTTTCATGTGCTTGATTTGATATTTTTCTATGATGTCTTTAACTAGCTTTGAAGTAAACGGAGTACCTTGATCTGTCACTATCTCCCTTGGTACTCCATACCTTACAAAAATTTCTTCAAAAAGGAAGTTTACTACTATTTGTTCAGTTGCCCGGACTAGTGCTTTGGCTTCAACCCATTTTGTCACGTAATCAGTGCATACTAGGATGTACTTTTTACCTTTGGAAGTTGGATTGCTGGGTCCTATGAAATCTAGAGCCCATTTTTCAAATGGCTCTAAGTGTACTTGAGGCTGAATTGGCATTTCATCTATAGCTGTTGGCCTACCCATTCTTTGACAACTATCACAACTCTTTACATACTTCTTGGAATCCTTAAAAATAGATGGCCAGTAGTATCCAAGACTAAGAATCTTGAATGTTGTTCTTTTAGCTGCAAAATGCCCACCACACGGTTCATCATGGCAAGATTTTAAAATATCAATTATTTCATCATTTCTTACACATTGTCTAATAATCATATCATAACCAGTGTAAAATAAATCTCCATTAACCCATGAGTATCGAGCACTTTGTTTGATTAGCCTCTTCTTTTCCTTTGGAGTAAAATATGGAGGTGTTCTTCCTGTGGACAAATAATTGGCCAAGTCAACATACCAAGGATTCACTATTGAAATTGAAAATAAATTTTCATCTGGAAAAGAATCTTCAACTGGAACAACCTCACCTTCATGTTGCAGTCTAGAAAGAAAATCGGCCACCTGATTCTCCTTACCTAGTCTATCTAACACTGTGATGTTAAATTCCTGTAATAATAACAACCATCTGGTAACTCTGCCATTATTTATTGGTTTATTCATTAAATACTTAATGGCAGAATGGTCAGTATGCACAAAAACCTCATAACCAGTTATATAATGTCGAAATTTATTCACAGCATGTATGATTGCAAGCATTTCTTTTTCAGTGACTGTGTAGTTTAATTTTGCAGGTGTTAGATTTCTACTAATGAAATAGATGGCATAATGACAAGACTCCTCTTTTTGGCATAATGAGGCACCTACTGCAGTATCAGATGCATCTGTAAAGATGTGAAATGGTAGGTTCCAGTTAGGTCCTTTTAAGACTAGTGTGATTGATAACTTTTCTTTTAGTGTCTCAAATTCTTGCTGACAATTATCATTCCAGTTGAAAGGTGCATCTCTGGCTAGAAGCTTAAACAAAGGTAAAGCTATTCTACTAAAATGTTCAATAAACCTTCTGTAATAGCTTGCATAACCAAGAAAACTTCTTATGTCTTTTTGAGTCTTTGGAATTGGCAAATTGACAATGATCTGGATTTTTTATGGATCGACTTTAATGCCTTGAGAAGAAATATAGTGTCCTAATACTATCCCTTCATTTAACATCATAAAACACTTTTCATTGCTCAGGGACAGATTAGCTTCAATGCATCTCTTCAAAACTTTTTCAAGATTCGCTAATGCATGCTCAAATGAATCACCATACACTGAAAAATCATCCATGTAAACTTCAACACAATCATGAACTAAATTAGCAAAAATAGCTAATACAGCTCTCTGAAATGTAGCTGGAGCATTGCAAAGTCCAAATGGTAAAACATTATAAGCATAAGTGCCCCAAGGACAGTAAAAGTGGTTTTGTCCTGGTCCTCTAAGGCTATCCTGATCTGGTTGTAGCCACTTAAACCATCAAGAAAAGAGAATGATGGTTTCCCAGCTAATGTGTCTAGCACTTGGTCAATAAACGGTAGTTGGAAATAATCTTTAAGGGTTTCTTTGTTCAATTGTCTGTAATCAACACAAATCCTCCACTTACCATTTTTCTTGGGCACTACTACCAACGGGGATACCCACTGACTGTTAGAGATAGGATAGATAAAATTGACTTTCAACAGTTTTTGTAATTCCTCTCTAACAATATCCTGAAGCATGGGATTCATTCGTCTCTGTAGTTGCCTCACCGGTTTGATATTACTATCTATATAAATATGATGAGTGCATGTCTCAGGGTGAATTCTGTGCATATTGGTGTAGTCCCAAGGAAATGCTTTCTGGTATTTTCTCAATAATTGAATCAATTTCTCTTCCTGAGATGAGTCTAGGTGAGTGCAAATATTCAATGTTTTTCCTAGATTAATCTCTATGGTCTTGCTTTGTGTGTTTGTGATAGATTGGATAGGGAAAATGTTTTGAAATGTTGTTTGCAAAGAATGAATGGTGCATGTTTCCTGAAAATTTTGTGCCATAAGTTCATCTGCAGCATGGTATTGGTCATTTCTCAATTCTTTGGAAACATCAGGTAGAGGAAGGAACAATTCTACCAAATCATCATTATTATGTTCTTGAAAATCATAGATTTGGTTGATGCTGAAAATAGATTGAACTTATGCCTTATCATTGTATTTATCATCAAGCCATAAATTGTGTGCTACTGTTGGTGATTGTGCTGATGGGTAAAGAGTGAGTTCTTTTTTTTTCAGTTCCTTGTGAAATGATCATATTACCCGATCTACATCCTATGAATGCATCAATAGTTGCTAACCATGGTCTACCAAGGATGATAGTGTGTCCTCCTAAATTGGATTTTGGCTGAAGAACTAAAAAGTCCACAGGATACTCCCAAGAGTCTAGTGAAACAATTATGTCCTCCAAAATCCCTTCAGGAATCACTTTAGACCTATCAGCGAGTTCTAGAACAATTGTTGTGTGTTGCAAGTTTGTGAGCTGGATCGTTTTCATGGTTTCAAGAGTCATCACATTTATTGTGGCCCCAAGGTCAATTAAGGTGTTTGGAATATGTATTTTGTTCCTGATTGTATTGACTCTGGGAATACTAGGATCAACATACTTTTCCATTGAAATGGTGTTTGTCATAAGGCTAGCTAAATGTCCAATAACATGAATGGTTTGTGGATCAACTCTTTTCCTAGTAGGCTTTTTAAGGCACAATTCTTTGATGGCTTTAGTATATATGGGAATACCTTTTATGGCTTGTAATAGCGGAATTTTTATATAGACACTCTTTAGCTCATCTAAAACATCAAACTGTGGTATATACATGGGAAGTTTTGTTTGGACCAATCTATGTGGAAAAGGTGGTGGATGCAACGGTTGCATTTGTTTATTTTTGATGTCATCATTTTGTTTCCTTTGAATTGGAGTTTCATATTCATTTTCTTCGTTTTCTTCTTATTTATCAGTTGTTGGATATTCTTTGTGAAGTACCTTATCAGACCTCAAATTGATATTTTGCAAGGGTAATGTGGGATATGGGGTCCCTCATCTACATTGTAAGCTGGTCTCCCTGCTCTGTTGTTTGGATTTGTTACAGGTTGAGTAGGGATTTGAGTAGGTCTAGGAGGTTGTGGGTTAGATGGAAGTTGTAATTATGGTGGATTTATTGGTGGGGTAGCAGGTAATGCTTGTTGAGTGGGTTGTGGTTGATGTGGGTAAACAACTTGCTGTTGAGGATATTGTTGATATGGTTGAGGATATGGCGAATATGGCTGATGATATTGTTGATATGGCTGTGAATATGGTTGGTATGGTTGAGGATATGGTTGATATTGTTGAGAGTATTGCTGAGATAGTTTGGTGTTGCCATGGCATGGGTACATTCCACGAATTTTGAGTATACATCTGATCATGTGCAGGAAATTGCAAATTCTGGTTTGGGAACATACCTTGAGGTGGAGGTCTTGGCTTCCATGGTCTCTTTGCACCCATGAAATACACATTCTCCATATCTATATTAGCTACCACATTACAATTCTGCAAAACCTTGACTTTAGAACAATGAAATATATCATGATTTTCAATACGAAAGGCACAAACTTGAATGTTTTCTAATGTGCAATCTTTCAAGACATGTTTCTTCCGACGTTTTGGACAAAATATAGCCATCATTTGATCTTCCTCTTCTTGTCTTTTCTTAGCTTTAAGAGTGTCAATTTGAGTTCCTAAGGTACTCAATAGATCTGTGTTGAATTCCTCTAACAAATTTCCTATTTCAACTCATGTGACACTTGCTGAAGCCGATTTTGTGGCTTTGGATGATATGGTTCTCTTTCCAATTTTGGCTTTGCTCCTAGAATACTTTTCACATAAATCAACAATTTCTTCGAAAGGTAAGGTGGAAATATCACCTTTTTCCATCAAATTAAGATCATCTAAGTATTCCTCTCGAATGCCTTTCAAAAAAAAATTCAAATGAGATCAAGAGTCATGGATCGATGTTTTGATTTTTGTAAATTGCAAGCAAATCATTCCAAGTACTCCTCTAGATTTTCATCCTCCTGTTGATTCATCCTAAAGATATCATCTTTAGAATCCTTCGATCTACAATAAGGTTGGTATTTCTTTAAGAATATTCTTCTCATGCCATCCCAACCAATTATTGCATGCTCACCAAGTCCCATGAACCATCTTAGTGCTGATGCCTTTAATGTTGCTGGGAAGAGTCTAAGCCTATGGGCATCATCTATGTAACCATATGTTCGACATACAATGTCAAACTCAAACAAGAATGAATCTGGATCTTTTGAAGCCATGCCATAAAAGTTTGGTAACACAGAAGGAGGTATGTTTTTCATTTTTATTTCCTCATCATGATTGTCTTCTGGTTCTTGAATAGGAAATTTAAAGGTTCACTCTTCCTCCTCTCTTTGATCTTGTTGTTGTTTAGGAGTGGGTCTTCTTGCTGATCCTCCTCCTTCCTCAACCATTTTGATAGATTCCTCTAGTGATTTAATTGCTTGTTCAGTGTCACTTGGTCCAAAGAGAAGTTGTTCTAGAGATTTTTGAGTTATTTTTCTACTTTCTCTTTTTGTAGAGGATTCAGGGAGATGTTTCTTCTGTGATTCGTGTGCCAATAGGATTTGTCTCTCAATAAGTGTAAGTTTTTGGCCTGATTTGTGTTTATCCTCTAATTTTTGTATGGTGACTTCCTCAGCTGATGTTGTGTGTTCAATTTTTCCTAAAGGGTCTGCTCCTGGTGGTAGGTTAGTTTTTGGATGAGGGGTTTTTATGAATCTAGCTTTATTATCTCTAGATCTAGGCATAAGCAAACATGACTTCTAAAATGACAATTAAAATCAAATCTTCTTCTTCTTCTTCTTCTTTTTCTTCTTTTTCTTCTTCTTTCTTTCTTTCTTTCTTTCTTTTTTTTTTTTTTTTTTTTTTTTTTTTTTTTTTTTTTTTTTTTTTTTTTTTTTTTTTTTTTTTTATATTCGATTCGAAATCCTCTAACTGTGCCTCCCCGGCAATGGCGCCAAAATGTAGTGACCAATCTAGGGTGCTAGATTAGACTAGATTTAATATCAACCAAGGTAGGTAAACTTAGAGGCACGTCTCTAAAGTCTATAGACATAAAGGTATCTCATCTACCTAACTAAGTGTCTATTGTGACAGGCTACAGCACTCCTTTACAGGAGATTGAAATATGTTTCCTCTCACACCTTAACACTCAAATCATCTAATTTATCTAACTGTTCTAAAGAAACAGCGTGTTACTAGTCTCAGTTTTCAACCCTCTTACAAGGATATCATTCACAAAATCTCTTTCTAGTTAACACACTAAGAATTCATGAAAACCAAAAGCTCTTTTAAGCACACTGAAATTTTAAATGCATGAAAACGGAGTCCACAGAGATACTTCGAAATCTAATGATCGATCAAATCTTTTATAAGATATTGTTCAATGATCTAGCAATCGAATTCTCAAGCTATCACCATGAATATTATTTGCAAGAACTTCTAATCAAATCAATAAACTCACAGGCAAGAAAATAACATTAAACGTTATTCACACTATTCAGATTCGAAAACTCTATGGAAATGAAAATAAAAGTATACCAATCTCCACATAGGGCCCGTCCACGCTTCAATGGCACACTTAGGAAACTTCAAGCAATGAAAACGTTAACGCATAAGCACTGTAATGGTAAAACAATGCCTGTAATTAAGTTTTGGAAATCGAAATCACATGCAAGAGCAATGTTTTGGAAACAATACACAAGAATAACAACCGTTCTGGACAATACAATACGCAGTCTTTTATCTGCTTGTCTCCTATCCTATATTCACTAACTTTCCCTCTATAATCGAATGTACATACATTATGCAGATGTTTATGCTTTTACAAAAAGAGTGATTTTTGTCTTTTCTAATCTTAACTAATTTCCAAAGCAAAACGAAATCAGTTTGGGAAACTCTAGCTTTTTGCTGCCTTTGTGACCAAAAAGGCTGGGTTTGACCAGCATTGACCATGTATCCAGGAGCTTTAGATTCGTTGTTGAATAGATCTTTCACCATGTATGTACATTCGAGATCACGTTCCTATCCTTTGTTTTGATTTTCCTGCCATGCCACATGTCACATCATAAACCAATTACAAAAAGTCATGACATCCTGTAATTTTGTTGAAAATTTCTAATTTTTAACATAAAAATTCACAAATTAAAGTTAATGTAAAATAACAACTATAATGCTTTGATTAATCAATTTCAGTGGACTATGAAAGGTTTATGGGAGAGAATGAAAGACAAATGATGGATTTCTAGAAGAAAATGATTGCAATGAAATGGTACCAACAGTCAGCAAACACTACCTATACAATTTGATCTTGAATTAAGTCAAGAGTGTTCTCATAACATTCATAAATGTTGGATAACAAGTTCAAATGTTTCATCTTTCTATCTTTTGTAAATTAGGAGCACATATGATTGTGATTCAAAATATTATCCACAAGCTAATGGATGACATATGACTTCTACATAGAGACAAGTGTCTGTCAGACACTTGAGAATCACAAAATCTAGGAAAGATAGAACATGTACAAAAGATTGTTAGCAGAAATGTTATAATCTACCAAGGTGATAATTTAGCTAAACATTTTTTTACACAAATTTTTAATTACTATCAAAAACCCTTTCAACAATAAAAATGAATTCAGCCTATTTAAAAACCTTTTAAACACCAAAAAAGTCCTAAAATTTAACCACTATAATTCCAATTTCCAAATATTTTCACCAAATTTTATTATAACCATGCCTAAATTTCCCTGAAAAAGTCGCCTCCTTATTCAACGACGTAATGATTGTTTGTTAAGCAGTTGTCTATAATGAGACTTTTTGGAAGCCTTTCCAACGGATTTTTCCGGTTAAAATCCGACAGCAATTTATTGGAATCCCAAGTTTGATAGCTAGTTTCTGCACAATCAAAGGGTCCCAGGGGTTTTTGAGGGTGCTGAATCCATATATGCAGTTAAAAAACCATTTTAACTGCTAAAAATCAAGATTTAACCTCATTTCTTCCACCGGATTCCGTCACCGGAATCTCCAAAAAATCGCATTATAGAGAACTCCGTTTGTTAATGTATCAAAAGATAGAACGTGGGAGCGGGAGGTCATTGGGCACTATGCCATGAAAAAACACCGGTGTCAGCGTAGAAGGTGGATGTGGGAGTGGGGTAAAAAAGCACCAGTGTCAGCGTAGAAGGCGGGTGTGGGAGTGGGAAAAGTGGCGTGGAAGAGGATGTGCACCGTGCCAAGAAAAGTAGCAGAGTGGGAGAGAAGAGGACCCATTCAAACTTTGAATGCAAATATGTTCCAGGCATGGTCCTGAGCCAAGCTACCCTGTAGTGTCCTGGAGCTAAACGCTTGTATGGTTGTTAAGGTTTTGCTTGAGCTGGTGGGCATTCTGTACTAATATGTAACATAATAACAGGTACTGACAGGTAACATAACATAAATTTGAATTTTTGCCAATGTAATTCGTATTTGGTATTTTTCAATGTCTTGCAGAAACAATTGACTCGTAATGACTTGTAAATTATTTCGGCAGATTTTAGTGCTAGCACCTTGTGGGGAGTGGGAGAGGAGAGGTTGTTGTCACTATGCCAAGAAAAGCAGCAGCGCGGGAGAGAAGAGGATGAAAGGAAATGATCTACAGGGCTGGGAGTCGAAATCTCCTTGAAATCTAAATTCATACAAGAAATTCTGAAACAAAATTTTGAAGGTTCTGCTTGCATCGGTGGGTTGTGTTCTCTATACTGACAGGTAAATTCCTTGCTCAATGAATTCCTTAGGTTCTTTTACCATTCTCATGACTGAATTGCTTGGTTTCTTTTACGATTCTGGTGACTGGCTTGGTTTTCTTTCACTCACATTTTACCTGTCCATTGTCATCCTTAATAAGACTTGGATTATAGATTTGATTTTCTGCAATTTTAATTCATATATTCCGAAACGGACGACCCATAATGACTTATAACATCTTCTGGCAAACTGTTGTGATTGAACTTTGTGGTTAAGTGGGGAGTGAAGCCCTCTACAACTTATGCAGATTCTATTGCTGGATCATCTCACTAATCATGGGATACCCATAACATTAAATGCAACTGCAGGACACGCCTCTGTTTTAGAATAAAATCGATTTTGCAAGCCTCAAATATACTTCCACCACATTTATCTCGTTCTAGTTCTCAAATTGTGATGCCCACAACATTCAAGTGATGACTTCTACCATCTTCTGGCAGACACTGTTGTGCTTGCACTTTGTGGTTAAGTGGGGTGTGAAGCCTTCTACAACTTCAGTAGACTCTGTTGCTTGATCATCTCACTAATCATGGGATACCCATTAGGTTAATTGCATGTGCAGGACACCTCTCTGTTTTAGAAGAATTTCGACTTTGCAAGTCTCAGATATACTTCCTCCACATTTACCTCGTTCTAGTTCGCAATTTGCAATGCCACAACACTCAGGTAATGACTTCTACCATCTTCTGGCAAACTGTTGTGCTTGCACTTTGTGGTTAAGTGGGGAGTGAAGCTCTCTACAACTTCTGCAGACTCTGTTACTGGATCATCTCGCTAATCATGGGATGCCCATTACATTAAATGCAATTTCAGGAGACCTCTTTGTTTTAGAAGAAATTTGACTTTGCACACCTCAGATATACTTCCTCCACATTTACCTTGTTCTAGTTCTCAATTTGTGACGGCCACAACATTCAGGTAATGACTTCTACCATCTTATGGCAGACTGTTGTGCTTGCACTTTGTGGTTAAGTGGAGAATAAAGCCCTCACAACTTCTTACAACTTCTGTGGACTCTTTTGCTTGATCATCTCAGTAATTATGAGATAACCCAATACGTTAAATGAAATTGCAGGACACCTTTTTGTCTTAGAAGAAATTCGACTTTGAATTCCTGCCAATGTGATTCCTTTTTTTCAATGACTTGTATATTTTTTCTGCAGATTTTTGTGCTTGCACCTTGTGGGGAGTGGGAGAGGGGAGGTCGTTGTCACTGTGCCAAGAAAAGCAGTAGCGCGGGAGAGAAGAGGACGAAAGGAAAGTATCTGCAGCGCTGGGATTCGAAATCTCCCTGAAATCCAAGTTCGTTGCAAGAAATTCTGAAACAAAATTCTGAAGGTTCTGCTTGCACCGATGGGCTCTCGATGCTGACAGGTAAATTCCTTGCTCAATGAATTCCTTGGGCACTTTACAATTCTGGTGACTGGCTTGGTTTTCATTCATTCACATTTTACCTGTCCATTGTCATCTTTAATAAGGCTTGGATTATAGATTTGAATTTCTGCAATTTTAATTCATATATTTTTAGTTTTTCATATATATTTTTACAGAAACTGATGGCTTCTACCATCTTCTGGCAAATTTTTGTGCTTACACTTTGTGGTTAAGTGGGGAGTGAAGCCCTCTACAACTTCTGTAGACTCTGTTGTTGCTTGAGCATCTCACTAATCATGGTATACCCATTACGTTAAATGCATTTGCAGGACACCACTCTGTTTTAGAAGAAATTCGATTTTGCAAGCCTCATATATACTTCCTCCACATTTACCTCCTTCTAGTTCTCAATTTGTGATGGCCACAACATTCAGGTAATGACTTCTGCCATTTTCTGGCATACTGTTGTGGTTAAGTGGGAAGTGAAACCCTCTACAACTTCTGCAAAGTCTGTTGCTTCATCATATCACTAATTGTGGGATACCCATTATGTTAAATGCAAATGCAATTGCAGGACACCTCTCTTAGTAGAAAAAAGCCGACTCTGCAAGCCTCCGATATACTTCCTCCTTCACATTTACCCCATTCTAGTTCTCAATTTTTGATGGCCACAACATCCAGGAAATGACTTCTACCATCTTCTGGCATACTGTTGTGCTTACACATTATGGTTAAGGGGGGAGGAAAGCCCTCTACAATTTCTGCATTCTCTATTGCTTGATCATCTCACTAATCGTGGGATACCCATTACATTAAATGCAATTGCAGGACACCTCTCTGTTTTAGAAGAAATTCAACTTTGCAAGCCTCAATATACTTCCTCCTCCACATTTACCTCGTTCTAGTTCTCAATTTGTGATGGCCACAACATTCAGGTACTCATAGCTTATATATATATATCATCATTATATATATATATATCAATTTTTTATCTTTCCATACTGGTAAAAGAATTAGTCACAGTAGTTGTACCATCACCATCTTCTGGTGGATTTTTTCAATTGCACTTTGTTGATAAGTGGGGAGTGAAGCCCTCTACAACTGTTGCAGACTATTGCTTAATTATCTCACTAATTATGGGATACCCATTGTCTTAATTTTTAAATACAATTGCAGGACAACTCTGTTTCAGAAATTCTACTTTGCAAGCCTAGGATATACGTCCTCTACATTTACGTTTGCAATGGTGAACTTCGTTCCAGTTCTCAGTTTGTGATAGGCCACAACATTGAGGTACTCATGCTTTTCATATCAGGCGACAACATTCAGGTACTCATGCTTTTATATATCTATTTTTGATAATTCAATACTGGTAAAAGAATTAGTCAATGTAGTTGATGAGTAATTTAGGGCTCATTCCTCCATTTTCTTTTTTGTCATAAAATAATGTGAATAAATTTATTGTTAGCGAATATATCATAGAGTTGAATCCAAACTAAAATGGATGACCAACGCAAATCCCACTCTGCCAATTATCCACCATCCCTCAGACCTTTGCCTTGACCACGTTAGACACCTAGCTATTAATACTTGTTGCTACCTTGAGATCAAAACTATGCACCTTTGTTGCCTTGGAACTATGGCATGTCATTCCCTTCCCTCATGTAATGCCATATATAGATTATTAAACAATATATTATATTAGGGAAAACTTCAGACAATCCGTCATAATTGGTACTTTACTTTTGTGCTGAACCGTGCTTTCTACGTATAGGTTACATACATAAAACATTTTTTACATCATGTACCAAATCCAGCATCTAGTGACGGTAACAATAACGAATTCAAAGCCAAAAGGCCATAACAAGAACCATATATACAACTAAAAACAGAGGACTGTGTAGAGCAGAGTTAAACAGGGCTCAGTCTGTGATAGTCTTTGATTGTTTCCTAGAGCTTGTCCTCCATGAATATCATTCCTCTCCTCCTATCAAATCCGGTCAAATCTTCCAACCATCCTCCTTTCTCAACCACGTTATGCCTGGGGAGTTCTACCCAATACGAGAGCACCTGGCAAAGCTCGATCCCATAAACTCCAATGAGCCAAGGGTGGGTTTAACAGATTAGAATACTACACTGGCCCAAGTTCTTATCTCCTTGGTTTTATGAAGCCAGCAAAGAAAGCACTCGGCTAGGGCTCCTGTTTCAGAAAGAAAAAAGTACTCCTAAATTGAATAAATATTGTCTATTTTTATATTTTATTTTATTTAATATTTATCTATTATTTTTAATCAAAATTTAAATTTAATACTTATTCATCGTTTTTAACCAAAAAAATTATTACTTTTTTTTATGCTATAAGGCAATTTGCAGGCTTCATACTTGCATGAAATAGGTCGATTCTCGATGCTACCACTGCAAGCACTATAACCACATAGATGTGTTGTCCCTACCCCCAATTCATACTCACATGAAATAGGTTGATTGCGGCCACCGCTAGCACTATAACCACCTAGATGCATTATCCCTACCTCCAAGAAATTGGCACACGGTTCAACGCTTTGGGTGAATGAACATGAGACATTTCACTCACATTTACTTTATATTTTTCACGGGTTTGCCAAGTGACCTACCCGGGGCAACCAAAATTTAATGTTAAATGTTTATTGAGGATTTGATAATATTTGTACCCCTTTCCAAATTTTAACTTAAATTTATATTTTTTTCATCTATTTTTTTATATTTTGTGTTTTTAATTTTATAATTAATTGATTTTTTGTATTGACAGTTCTCTAATTTTTAGCTTAAAATTAACAATATATTAGGTTAATTTGTATAATTTATTTGATTATATTAATATGTTTTTTTTTTTATTAATATATTTTATAACATGAATAGATTTTTTATAGGTTTAATTTGTATAAATTAATTTGATTATATGAATATGATTTTTTTTTTTTAATTTATTAACTTTTATAACACGAATATATATTTTAATTTTGTGTTTTGCAGGTTTGTTCACTCTTAGCGTTTTGAAGAATTTTGAGCCATGTCAGATGCCCCAAAATATCATTGTTTCATTGGAGGCTTGTCGTGGAACACATCTGGCAGGACTTTGGGGATGCTTTTCATAAGTTTGATCATCTCATTGAGGCCAAGGAGCAAATGATGGTGGCCGCTAGGTTTTCATACTGTCACTGTCGAAAAAACCTGTTGGACCGGATCCACATTGGGAGGGATAGTTGTGCTGTGGCTCTTTCCTTTGTTGCTAAGTGCCCTCACAATAATCTTGATCTTGTGCAATCTAGAAGCTATTATGGGCCTGGTTTGGCAACTATGCACTAGAGTTTAGAAGAGAGATTCATTGTTGCTCAGGCAGGCCCTAGCTTGGGTAGTGGCAGGTCGAGGAATCTCCATAGCTCTCCTTGCTCATGCACAACTAGGAGACCATTTGCCAACATTCGTTGCTCCTTGAGGTTTGTTTCATAGATTTGGTACAGGACCTTAATATTTCCTTGGTGCTCCGGGGTGCATGTTCCCTTTGCCATGCAACACCTACTTTTCAAAGGTAAGCAATTGGATGATTCTTCCCCTCTTTCTGTCTATAATATTGGTAAATATGCCATTGTTTTAATGGCCCTTCGTTTACGGGGGAGGGAGTGGAGCTGTGGGAAAGCCTTCCTCCTCTTGGGTTTTTTCTTAAAAGATGTTGCCCATGCTCAACCCTCACCAAACACAGCTCAGTCCCAAGTGGTTCCTGGATCGTTTCTGGTCAAAAAATTAGAGGAAGTTCCCTCCTCAAAAATATTTCACCCTAGTCTTGAGGATCACCATTAGCTCTTTGCAGAGTTGACCCTTATCTATAATTTCAACAATTTATGACCTCATTCCAATGGATCCTTTTTTTTCTTAAAGGAATGGGTATTGAGGTTTATCTATTAAATATGTTGGAATTTGGGCTAGAACCCTTACAATATTCTTCACTGACCAAATATTCAATGTTTTCATTGATCCACAAAATGGAGTCCAATCTTATGACAACTTTTCCTTCCTGTTCTAAAAACTTGCATACTATAGACTCGATAAAAGGCCCCTAAGATAAGGTTGTATTTACATAACATAATCTATACCAAAGGGCAATGCTACTACAACCAGTTAACTGTACTAGACAAAATACTAGGTTGAGGACTCAACTATCTAGAATTAACACTAGCACGAATTTGACGGGTCTCTTTCTCCTAGGTCCCCGCCATTGCCACATTCTGTAGATCATCTCTAATATTTCGTTCTTCTAATTCCAAGACCCTTAAGTCCAATGTTGTAATATTTGATCGAGTTTAGACCTTGAAGCACTCCAAATTTCTTTGTTGCAATGCCACCTTTGTTTCCATTAGCAACTGGAAGGATTGTTGTTGCCGCTCTGTTGTCTCACCTTGTTGTTGTATTACCATCATGAGCCCTTCAACGGATTCCAGAAGTCTTTACAACAAAATATTTGTTTTAGCGCACTCTGAATTGGATGGAGATTCTGCCATTGAAGTTGCGATCCTCACTTCGCCATGAATAGTCAAGAGAACAATCCACCACAATTCTCTAGAATTTTCTTGAGCCAACTGTGCACTGTGGCATGGAATGCAAAGACCGTTCCTTAGATAAATACAACTTGGCCATTGCATAATACTCAAGTGATGTGAATTCATTGTATGCAAGCCAAGATCTTGTTGGTGACAACATAGGGACAATTGAGGAGTATGATGGGATCCCAGAATTAATCCCATCGACCTACAGAGAATAAAATTTCATAATCAAGGTCCTTTGTATTATCACCCAATCTTGATAGCATGATGCCAATTTCTTCTTGCTGGAAGTGTTAGCTACATGAGATTGCCATTTGTCACAGTGTTTAATGCTATGCATTAATGCTTGGAGTCTTTGTAACTGAATATTAAATGTGCACTTCATATCGGCATGCTTGTGCTCCAATTTGCGAGCTGAAATCCCAGAGAGAAGTGGAGTGTGAGTTGGGTTTGCCATACTATTTTGGTCATTCGCTTTTTCCTAGGCCAACAAAGGCCATATTAGAATACTTTTGATTCTCCTTCATGACTAAGGTATAAATGTATGGCTAATTGTCCTAGAATCAAGTTCTATTTATCCCTGTTCCAGTGTTGCCCATTTTTTTTCCTTTACATTTGCCATTGAATTCAAATGCCTATATATATGGAAAAATTCAATTTGATCGAACTATTGTGAGAGCATAATAATCCTTTGGAGAATAGGTGGGTGATTTGAGCTTTTATTTACCTTAGCCCTTACCAATTGATTGACTAACATTGAGTCTCTGAACATGGTGAGTTTACGAATGTTCTTGGCAAGCGCTAATTCCAAACCCTTTCAAAGTGCTAAATACTTAGCTTGATTGTTGGTCGCAATGACCAATCCCCAAGCATATTGAGACTTGATTTTTTGATCTAGGTGAAGAATAACGCCTTTCGTTCCTGCCTCCCCTAATGGATCCATTATTCATGGACCAAGAATTGCAAGGTTATTTTATGCTCCAAAGGCTTATTCATTGTCTTGTTTGTTGAATCAAAAGACTACCTGTATTTAAAGTGCCTTGGTTCTGGGACAATGCTGGACTTTTCCTAACTCCTTGGTTTCTATATTTTGACCCTTCTATAGCAGTCGTTACCAAGCTGCCAATTTGGGTCCGACTTCCTAATCTGTCTGCTCACTTGTGGCACTTCTCAGTCTTTGAGGGCATTGGAAACTCCCTGGGACGCTTCCTTACAATTGATGCTTCTCGTGGGAAGCTTGACATTTACACCTTTGGCAGAATCGACGTTGAAATCAATATCAATAAAGGGCTTCCAAATTAGATCAATTTAAAAATAGGATATTTTAATTGGACCCAGGGTTTGGACTATGAGAATATTGCTTTTCATTGTCGCTTTTGTCATAAAATAGGTCACTTAAAAAATTCTTGCTCTCCGCTCCAGTTTCACTAGAAGCAGAACATTTGTAATTATAGAGCTAAAATCTTGAAGCCTTGTGACCTGCCTCATATGGAGAGCAAGGCTTCCTTTGATTCAAACAAGGATGATGAATGATCTAATGATGAAATGCATTTGATGGAAAAGGTTCAATAGTCTCCTAAGGATTGTATTGTGAACCATGCTCCCTCAGTAAGCACAAAGATAGTAAATATTATTGAAGCGATCTCATGACTCAGCTTCTTCAGATTCTAACGAGGATTCTCCTTTAGCATGCAAATATAATCTTCAAATTTCTTTGATAAACCCGTCTTCGGAAGGTTGGGTCAAGGTTTCAAAAAATAAAGGAAAGAAAGATCGCTCCAGGGACTTGCCCAAAATTGGGTGATGTTGGGAATCACGACTGCTGTTAGACCAAAACCCGCAGGTGTTATTCAATGACCCCATAGATGAGGATCCACGAGATGCGGTTATTCCATGTCACAAAACACATGGGGAGCGTTAGTTTATCGAATGTCCAACAATCTCCCTCCTAATGTGAGATGGGTGTGTATTGAACTCGTGACCTACGCTCTAATACCACTGGTTAGGAATCACAATTGTTGTTAGACCAAAACCCATAGGTGTTATTCAATGATCGCATGCCAAATATGAGGATCCACGAGAGGCGGTTAGCCCATGTCACAAAACACATGGGGAACGTTGGTTTACCAATGTCCAACAATCTAGACATCTAGTGATGCGATTGAGTTGATAGAGGCAACCCTTACCATGACAACCCTTACCATAATGTGTTCAAGTACAAGTGCACCCCACTAAATGGATAACTCTCCTTGTAATCGTGCACCCTACAGGAGAAGATTGAATGTGTGAATGCATACACTGCACCTATAAATTGGATACAAAGCATTCATGTGCCTCCTAGGGATTTGTGCCTTCCTAAAAACCCTCACCTAAGCATTGAGGTTGGTGCTTACATATCTATAAATAGAAAGTTTAATGATGATGCATGCATGTAATCTCAATGGATGTGCCTCACTCACTCTTGGATGCCTAGTAATTATTGTTGTATCCCTAAAGGATCCTCTAGTGCACCCTTTCCTTATCATATACAACCTGTTGAACAAGGATTGGGGAATTATTATTGTAGATGTTGCTATGTTAGATTTGGTCATCACACTATGATATTGCTAAATGAGAGTAACTATTGAGCAATCAGGTAAACCATGACATGAAGACCCTTGAAACTTTGAGGTTAGAACCCCCATAGATATTGAATGTGACACATGCAAATCCGTGAAAATTTGAGGAGAGGTTGTAGAAATGAATAGGAGATCCATAAAATCCCAAATCTAAGGGATTTAATTCTAGAAGATGCTAGATGTCGTTGACTCAATTTTTTTAGTAGAGAGACATGGAAGTAAGGCATCTACCACACATTTCAAGAGCAATGTATAGGAAATTATCCTACCTAGTATTGTTGTAATGTCCTTTACAAATGGAGGTCAAGAGGGACTCATTATCCTATCTATCCCCATAGGCTATAGTCCATCAAAAAGGGGAAAACCCCAAAATAGCCATCACTGGGAAAGTTTTGGGGCAGCTGGGCTTTAAAAAACCCAAAAGTTGGGGTTTGGAGTAAGGATTACTCAATCACTCAAGAAAGATGAAGCTAGAAGTCTATAAATAAAGATGGATTGAAGTCATTTGGAATCATCATTGTGGATCAATTTATCTCTGTTTTTCTTGAGTCCAAGGCTTTGAGGGTTTTAAGACCCCTTTACCCTTGTCAATTTTAGTGGTGAAAGATTCCACCCTAGTTGAGAGCAATCTCATTTTCCCTCTATTTTGGCATAGGACTAATTTTCTGAAGGAGGAACGAAATTCTTTATTGAATTAGGCTTTGTTCTGGGCACAAGAATTATCCCTTGAAAGACACTGAAGTCTTTGTTTGTCCTTTGATAGGGTTTTGGAACAATAATTATTAGTGAAAGACAACTAAATCTTGTTCTAGCATAAGGAAACCATTGGAGATACAACGAGGATTTGTTTTGGCACATAAAACATTATATTAGAGGCAACGAAATTCCCTATGTCCAATTTCTTGTCTGGGCCACAGAAGCAGCGAAACCTGTAACAACCAACTTCTACCTTGGGTTTGGAATATCGAGAGGCAAGGGAATCGTGGTAATTTGTTCTGAATCCATAGTAGACTCTTTTGAGTGGAAATCATGTGTTTTTCTTTGGCTGAGCGAATGCCATGACATGGGTCCCGAAGCATATTTGTTGATAATCGCGTAGTGTATCTGTTGATCATTGCGTAGCATCTGAAGTCTTGATGGAAGGTGCAGGACCCACAATAGCACAATAATGAAACTAACTGGGTAGTCCTTGGGCACATTACCAAGGGACTTAAAGAATAAATTTTCAGATGCGACATAGCGCAGATTTGGACATAATCGAGCCTCGGTTTTTTACATGACAAGTGACACAATGGCACTCTAATCATGATCGTGTTGCTACATCATGTTGGGACGAAACTATCTTATCTTGAATTCTTTGCAGTCGTGTGATTATATACAGACATGTGGGAGCAGGTTCCTCTTTGAAGATCTCGAGTTTCGGAGGATCTCCGAATGTGCCACCATATGCTCTAATCCTAGCCCTGAAGCCAAGTTTGTCTTGTGAAGGTTCCTAAGGCATATTGAGACCTAAATTGGGGTCTGAAGTGGTGGAAGAAGTCATATTTTGGGTTGCATAGAGCTCGCTCCCTCTGCGTTGGAAGAGAGGGTTTATATAGGTTGATTAGGGTTTGTTTTCTATTTGCAGTTTGTAGAGTCGGCTTCCAGAATAGACAGTAACTCAAACTGAACAGTAGGAGTTTTGGAATATTTTTAGACCTTGAATTTATAACAAATAGAAGTTTATCAAGATTTTGTGGAGATTTTATTTGGGCTAAACAGTAATTGATTGAAGTATTGCAATTGGTGAACTGATTTTTTTAATGATGGAATGTTGTCCTCTCAGTAATGTCATTTATGAATGAAATTGAGGGATTGCAAGTTTCATCCCAAGCAAAATTGCGATCATTGATTTGTGCCTCTAGATGGTATATTTGTTAAAAACACTAAGGCAAAACTAGGGCAAAATTACCTTGGATCATTACAATTGTTCCTAGCATGGAAACAATACCAAAGCATCATATGGAGGCTTTGGAAAACCTTCCTAGTTTTGGTGTCAAACTATCTCTTGGACCATGGGGTAATCCTCAAATTATCACAAAGTTAGTTATTCAGAATCACCTCAAAAAAACTCTTTCAATCACCCTCAAATGCGAGATTCAAAGATTGATAAATGAATAACCAGAGATGATAGTAAACTCCAGCTATATCTTCAAACGAGGGCCCTTCCACTAGATGAAGGTATATCTTTAAACTAGGGCCCTTCCACTAGACACCTTTATCACACAATGCTGATACAAAAAAATGCACTAATGGAACATGCAGAAGAATGCCTTAGATACCAATGAGACTAGCATGGCAATCCTTGGCATTGAGGAACAAATATCAGGATGGTTATTGATGGTGGAAGTCCTTAAACTTCTTGATAAAAAAGAAAGCATATTGGGTAAATCTGGATGAAATCATCTTCACGTAAATCCAATAGATCAACAACACCTATAAACCCTTGTAGAATGTTGATTTTTGAGAAATGCAAATTTCATTACTTATAGGCAGCCATGAATGCTATACCCATTGTTAAAACTTTTAAAGACAAATACTCACTGAAAACATTGAATATCATCCAATACAAACATAGGAGAAAATGTATATTTCATTGGTTATTGCTTGAGAAAATATTCAAGAAGGTCATAAAGAAAATAATGAAAATGGCTTTTCAATACAATTATTTATGGCTGAAACAAAACAATAGAAGAGTTTGCAATTGCTTAGAAAAGAGGAGTATATGATTTTCAAGTGCAGAATACATCAACATAGAAGAATATAGAATCTGCAAAATGGGTGATGAATGCAATGGTTGGTTTCTTGATCTATTGCAAAAATAATGGCCTTGTGTGCTCTTGAACATTTCAGCCACTCTAATACAGAAACTCAAACCCCTTAATCCTCTTGCATTTTATCATTTTACCTAATGATGATTTCTTGCCCCGTGTTGCACAACTGAATTCTAAATTTAGATTAGGGTTGAGGCAACTTGAAGTAGTTTGACCTCTTTAATTCCTCATAATCTTATTTTAATAAAACAAGAATATTACTATCTTTCCTACTAATCTTTGTTATCAAGGTAACTTGCTAGTTGTCCTTTCTTCAAAGATAAATTATTTGATGCTTATCTCACTTTCTTTGACAAGCCTTCATGAATCACTTTTTATAACCAAGTGAAAATCCACTTGCAAACTATGACACTCTCAACTATTATACTAGCATATTATACTAGGTGTAATGGTAGTTGTTCTTGTATTTGTGAAGAAATTTCTCATTAATGTAGAATATTCATTTGGACTTGAAAATTGAGTCTTTAACTTTGACTCCTAGGTGAATTCAGTTGTAGAGGCTTATGTTCTTTCTAATTCTAGAGCCACCAATTGTCTCTAATATAGTCAAATAGGTGAGACCTCCCTCTCTTTTTGGAAAGAACACGTCCTTCACCCCTATTGAATATGGTCGAGCAAGGAAAGGAATGTTTCGTAGAGTCTGGAAGCATATCCTTATGACAAAAGCAAAAAATAGTTTGACGAAGCTCTAGAGATCTAAAAATACATCTCATGAGAATCCTTTCCATGTGCAACAGCAACCCTCAAAAACCATATAAAAAAACAGGCCAATCAAAGGGATCCACAAATCTATAGCCAACATAGTTGCAGCTCTAATAATTCCTATTCCAAACTTCTTATTGAAAAGCAAACTTAAGAATATAGGGATTAACAAGGTTACTTCAGAAAATAGGGAAATGATTGAGTTTGTCAATTGTGATTGTATATATTTATGAGAAGGAGGAGTGAACACATATTCAAAATGTTGAGGGATCATATAGATTGCAAGTGTGCCAAAGAGATGAGATATTTTAGTGGTCTGACAACTAGCTCATGGTTCCCATTGATAAAATTCAAAGTGTCTGAAGAACTTGATTTTTGTATCTAAAGTCTAGGCTGTGAAAATTTCCGTACATGTGATCATGTTATATTGGCTTTGAAGCCAGTAAATTCCCAAGATTGGTCATCTATTCAATAGAATAACTTGGCGACATTGAACTTATTGACGTAGTTTGCTCCATTGATTTCAATTTATTCTGTATTGTTGCAATATTAGTAAGATTTCTCACTATGCATGAAGACATGTAAGAAATGTTTGGGTTGTTAGAATTTTCATCCACAAAATGATAACCAATGGATGGCTAAGTGCCAATCTAACATTCAAAATTTCTTTGGGATTTTCATCTTCATGCGTACAACCCTTGATTCGAGTAGTAAAATAAAGTAATTCCCATTCATGATTTGAGTATGCATGTTATCATACCCATTTTCAAGGTTGTTATTGAATTGCCATTGAAAGGAATTAATACTTCATCTCTTATGCTAAACTCCATGAATGCAAGGCACATGGTTCCTACTTTGTAGGGCCATGTCTATGCCAAACAAATTCTTCAAAACATGCTTCTCCAAAGGAGAAAACATCTGGATAACCAAATACTCTGTTTTATAGTGTTCCCCAACACATAATAGACTAGTTGAACTCAAAACTAGTGGGTCCATAACCTCCACAAATAATGTGCACAACCCTAGAATAGAAAGTTGCCTGTAACATAAGTCAAACCTAAAACAACTTGCATGGTGTGCAAGTCACTTTGGAAAGAACTTGGAGTGCAAGGAAAGTGAACCACTCAAGTTGAGTGAACGAACTAAGAATAGATAAACATGGAATTACTTGTAAAGCAAGTCCTCCAAGAAATATCACGAGTGGCATGCATCCACAAGTAATGTGCACAACCCTAGAATACAAAGTCGCTTGCAACATAAGCCAACCTAAAACAACTTGCATGGTGTGCAGGTCACTTTGGAGAAAACTTGGAGTGCAAGGAAAGTGAACCACCCAAGTTGAGTGCACCACCCAAGAATAAATAAACATGGAAATTACTTGTCAAGCAAGTTCTCTAAGAAATATCGCAAGTCACATGCATCCCAATTTTGATAAAAATAACCTGTCGTACTTGTTTTCCATTGTTTTGTTTTTATATTTTTTTAATTGTTTTCCATTGTTTTTTTTTTAATAGTTTGGTATTGGTTTGGATTGTTTGGTGTGGGAAAGGAAAAGAAGGTAGCATGTAGAAAATATGTAAGAGATGAGATAAAGGTTATTGTTCATAAATGAAGGTAATTCACTTTACCTATATACACTTTATTTAAAATTACTTATGGCTAATTCGTGACTCAATTTGCTTACTATTTAATTTATTATATGTTTTTTTTGTGATATAGATATGATTTTTGTAGTCACGAGTTGCAACTCTATAACTCAACAATATAGGAATGTCAAATGGTGAAGATACTATAGACACTACAAATATGCAACAAGGGATGGGTAAATAATGCTTTTCTCCTACAAAATAATGTTGTCCTTTTTTTATGTTATAATGTTGATCTACATATGATGATTCCATAGGAGTTGGCACTTGGTAAATGCGGGTAGGTATGTGTACGGTTAATTCATTGCTTTGTTTATTTGTTATTTAGTTTTTTCCATGGTCTATTCATGTTCTTGTTTAAAATTTTGTTTTGTGTAGTCAATGACTATGAATGTAGAAGGTTGATTGAGTGAAGAAGATACCTCAGGAAATGTAGATGCAACACATAGGTATGTTTGCTACTATGAATAAATATTGTGTTTAATTCTAAACTTTAACTTCTATAATAATTCTAATATTTTATTATCTTTACACTAAACACTAGAAATGTGGAACATGGGATAGGTGAGCAATGCTTTTTTCGTACAAAATATTGTTGTCCTTTAATTCTCTGTTATATTGTTGATCAAAATATGACGTCTCCTTTAATTCCCCATTATATTTTGATCAACATATGATGATTCCATAGGAGTTGGCACTGAGAGAGGGCGAGCATGTATGTGTATAGCTAATTCATTGTTTTGTTTATTTGTTGTTTAGTTTCTTCTATTGTTTATTCATAATCTCACATATAAGTTTATTTTGTGCAGAGTAACTATAAATTTAGAGTCCAAGAAAGTTGAGTTGAGAAGATATCTTAGGCAATGTAGATTCAACATAGAGGTATGTTTGCTATTATAGATAGCTATTGCATTTCAATCTAAAGTTTGACTTCCTTAATGATTCTATGTTTTGTTATGTATCTACTGCAAATGGCTTGTTGCATTGAGCTTCAATAAGTAGAAAAGAAAGTGGACAATTTGTCTTTATAAAACAAATTTCATGGGAAGTATTTATTGGTCTTTAAATATGTTCATGATTACTGTCACTATCTATGTGTATTTCAACCTAAAGCTCCTCAATTTCTTTTTCTTGCAGCAAAGGAGAGTAACAAGAAGGAGAACACATTGCAATAAAAATGATTTGTGGAGTCGGCGTTTTCAATTTTTTTTTGTCTACATATTTTCGTTTGGTTGAGTTTGAGCATGACCACGCTTTGTCGTGTTTCGTACTTATTTTCCATTGTTTTTTTATCTCTTTTTTTTTCTCTCTTTTTTTTATTGTTTTCCATTGTTTTGTTTATTTTTATTTTCTTTAATTTTCTAATTTGGTATTGGTTTGGATTGTTGGGTGTGGGAGACGAAATGGAGATAGCATGTAGAGAAAATGAAAGAGATGAAATGAAGGCTATTGTTCATAAGTGAAGGTAATTCACTTTACCTACAAGCAATACTTTTTATTTAAAATTACCTATTGCCAATTTGTGATTCAATTTGCTTACTATTTAATTTATTATATGTTTTATTTGTGATATAGATCTAATTTTTGTAGTCACGAACTGTAACTCTATAAGAAGGTCAAATGGTGAAGATACTCCAGACACTACAAAAATGCAATAAGGGATGGGTAAGCAACGTTTTTCTCCTACGAAATAGTGGTGTCCTTTAAATCTTTGTTATAATGTTGATGTAGATATGACGATTCCATAGGAATTGGCACTTGGTAAGTTCGGGTAGGTATGTGTATGGTTAATTCATTGCTTTGTTTATTTGTTATTTAGTTTTTTCCATGGTTTATTCATGATCTCATCTAAAATTTTATTTTGTGCAATGAGTGACTACAAAAGGTTGATTGAGTGAAGAAGATACCTCAGGAAATGTAGATGCAACATATAGGTATGTTTTCTATTATGAATAATTAGTGTTTAATTCGGAAGTTTAACTTTTATAATGATTCTAATGGTTTACTATCTATACTATAAACACTTGAAATGTGGAACATGGGATAGGTGAGCAATGCTTTCTCCTACAAAATATTGTTGTCCTTTAATTCCCAACATATGATGTTTCCTTTAATTCCTTGTTATATTGTTGATCAACATATGATGATTCCATAGGAGTTGGCACTAGGAGAGGGTGAGAAGGTATGTGTATAGCTAATTATTTTCTTTGTTTATTTGTTAATTAGTTTTTTCCATTGTTTATTCATGATCTCAAATATAAGTTTATTTTGTGCAGAGTGACTATAATTGTAGAGCATAAGAAAGTTGAGTTGAGACGATACCTTAGGAAATATAGATGCAACGTAAAGGTATGTTTGCTATTATGAATAGTTATTGCATTTAACTTTAAGTTTTAACTTCTTTAATGACTTTATATTTTGTTATATATATGTTGTAGATGGGTTGTTTCATTGAACATTGATATGTAGAAAAGAAAGTGGACAATTTTCCTTTCTAAAACAAAGTTCATCGGAGGTACTTATTGGTTTGAAATATATTCACGATTACTATCACTATCTATGTGTATTTCAACCTTGTTCTCCCCAATTTCTTTTACTTGCGGCAAAGAAGAGTAGCAAGAAGGAGAGCACATTGCACTAAAGATGATTTTTGGAGTGGGCATTTTCAATTTTTTGTTTTTTGCTGTTTACATATTTTTGTTTTGTTGAGATCGAGCATTGCCATGCTTTGTCGTGTGTCGTACTTGTTTTCCATTGTTTTGTTTTTATTTATTTTTAATTGTTTTCCATTTTATTTTCTTTTTTCTTTTTCTTTTTAATAGTTTGGTAATTGTTTGGATTGTTAGGTGTGGGATAGGAAAGGAAGGTAGCATGTAGAAAATATGAAAGAGATGAGATAAAGTTTATTCTCCATAAATGAAGGTAATTGACTTTACCTATATGCAAAACACTTTATTTAAAATTACCTATGGCTAATTTGTGACTAAATTTGCTTACTATTTAATTTATTGTATGTTTTATTTGTGATATAGATATGCTTTGTGTAGTCACGAACTACAACTTTATAACTCAACAGTGTAGGAAGGTGAAATGGTGAAGATACTATAGACACTACAAACATGCAACAAGGGATGGGTAAAGAATGTTTTTCTCCTACAAAATAAGGTTGTTCTTTAATTCTCTATTGTAATGTTGATCTACATATGACGATTCCATAGGAGTTGGCACTTGGTAAGCATGGGTAGGTATGTGTATGGTTAATTCATTTCTTTGTTTATTTGTTATTTAATTTTTTCCATGGTCTTTTCATGTTCTCGTATAAAATTTTATTTTGTGCAGTGAGTGACTACAAATGTAGAAGTTTGATTAAGTGAAGAAGATACCTCAAGAGATGTAGATGCAACACATAGGTATGTTTGCTATTATGAATAATCATTGTGTTTAATTCTAAAGTTTAACTTCTATAATGATTCAAATATTTTATTATCTATACCCTAAACACTAGAAATGTGGAACATGGGATAGGTGAGAAATGGTTTTTTCCTACAAAATATTGTTGCCCTTTAATTCCATGTTATATTATTGATCAACATATGATGTTTCCTTTAATTCCTTATTATATTATTGATCAACATACGATGATTCCATACGAGTTGGCACTGAGAGAGGGAAAGCATGTATGTGTATAGCTAATTCATTGCTTTTTTTATTTGTTATTTAGTTTCTTCCATTGTTTATTCATAATCTCACATATAAGTTTATTTTGTGCTCATTTAATTCCTTGTTATATTATCGATCAACATACAATGATTCCATAGGAGTTGACAGTGAGAGAGGGAAAGCATGTGTGTATAGCTAATTCATTGCTTTGTTTATTTTTTATTTAGTTTCTTCCATTGTTTATTCATAATCTCACATATAAGTTTATTTTGTGCAGAGTGACTATAAATTTAGAGTCCAAGAAAGTTGAGTTGAGAAGATTCCTTAGGCAATGTAGATGCAATGCAGAGGTATGTTTTCTATTATCGATAGTTACTGCATTTAAATCTAAGCTTTGACTTCCTTAACAATTCTATGTTTTGTTTTGTATTTGTTGCAGATGACTTGTTGCATTGAGCATCAATAAGTAGAAAAGAAAGTGGACAATCTGTCTTTATAGAACAAAGTTCATGGAAAGTATTTATTGGTTTTCAAATTTGTTCATGATTACTATCATTATCTATGTGTATTTCAACCTAATTCTCCCTGATTTCTTTTTCTTGCAGTAAAGGAGAGTAACAAGAACGAGAACACATTTGTTGCATTGAGCACAGATAAGTAGAAAAGAAAGTGGACAATCTGTGTTTATAAAACAAATTTCATGGGAAGTATGTATTGGTTTTGAAATATCTTCATGATTACTATCACTATCTGTGTATTTCAACCTAATTCTTCCCAATTTCTTTTTCTTGCAGCTAAGGAGAGTAACCAGAAGGAGAACACATTGCAATAAAGATGATTTGTGGAGTGGGCATTTTCAATTTTTTGTTTTTTGTTGTCTACATATTTTCGTTTGGTTGAGATTGAGCATGGCCATGCTTTGTCGTGTTTCATACTTGTTTTCCATTGTTTTGTTTTTTTTCTCTCTTTTTTTTATTGTTTTCCCTTGTTTTGTTTTTTCCTTCCTTTTTTTAATTGTTTTCCATTGTTTTTTTAATAGTTTGGTATTGGTTTGGATTGTTGGATGTGGGAGAGAAAATGAAGATAACATATAGAGCAAATGAAAGAGATGAGATGAAGGTTACATTCATAAATGAAGGTAATTCACTTTACCTATATGCAGTATATTTTATTTAAAATTACCTTTTGCTAATTTGTGACTCAATTTGCTTACTATTTAGTTTATTATATGTTTTATTTGTGATATAGATTTGCTTTGTGTAGTCACGAACTACAACTGTATATCTCAATAGTATAGGAAGGTCAAATGGTGAAGATCCTATAGACACTACAAACATGCAACAAGGAATGTGTAAGCAAATGGTTTTCTCCTACAAAATAATGTTGTCTTTTAATTCTTTGTTATAATGTTGATCTAGGTATGACGATTCCATAGGAGTTGGTACTTGGTAAGTCCGGACATGTATGTGTATGGTTAATTCATTGCTTTGTTTATTTGTTTATTTAGTTTTTTCCATGGTTGATTCATGATCTCGAATAAAATTTTATTTTGTGCAATCAATGAATACAAACGTAAATGGTTGATTGAGTGAAGAAGATACCTCAAGAAATGTAGATGCAATGTACAGGTATGTTATTATGAATAATATTGTGTTTAATTCTGAAGTCTAACTTCTATAATGATTCTAATGTTTTATTATCTATACTCTAGACACTAGAAATGTGGAACATGGGATAGGTGAACAATGCTTTCTCCTACAAAATATTGTTCTTCTTTAGTTACCAACATATGATGTTTCCTTTAATTCCTTGTTATATTGTTGATCAACATATGATGATCCCAAAGGAGTTGGCACTAGGAGAGAGAGGTATGTGTATATTGCTTTGTTTATTGTTGTTTAGTTTTTTCCATTGTTTATTCATGATCTCACATATAAGTTTATTTTGTGCAGTGTGACTATAAATGTAGAGTATAAGAAAGTTGAGTTGAGAAGATACCTTAGGCAATAGAGATGCAACGTAAAGGTGTGTTTTCTATTATGAATAGTTATTGCATTTAACTCTAAGGTAAGTAGAGTATAAGAAAGTTGAGTTGAGAGGATACCTTAGGCAATAGAGATGAAATGTAAAGGTATTTTTGCTATTATGAATAGTTATTGCATTTAACTCTAAGGTTTAAATTCCTTGATGATTTTATATTTTGTTTTGTATCTGTTGTAGATGGTTTGTTACATTCAACACTGATATGTAGAAAAGAAAGTGGAGAATATGTCATGGGAGGTACTTATTGGTTTGAAATATATTTATGATTACTATCACAATCTCTTTGTATTTCACCCTTATTCTCCCCAAATTCTTCTACTTGCAGCAAAGAAAAGGAGCAAGAAGGATAGCACATTGCAGTAAAGATGATTTATGGAGTGGGTTTTCTCATTTTTTTGTTTGGTTGAGTTTGAGCATCGCCATGCTTTGTCGTGTGTTGTACTTGTTTTCCATTGTTTTGTTTTTATCTCTTTTTTTATTGTTTTTCATTGTTGTTTTTTTAATCGTTTGGTATTGGTTTGGATTGTTGGGTGTGCGAGAGGAAAGGAAGGTATCATGTAGAAAATATGAAAGAGATGAAATAAAGGTTATTGTTCATAACTAAAGGTAATTTACTTTACCTATATGCAGTACATTTTATTTAAAATTACCTATGGCTAATTTGTGACTCAATTTGCTTACTATTTAATTTATTATATTTTTGTTTGTGATAGAGATCTGCTTTGTGTAGTCATGAATTCCAACTTTATAACTCAATAGTATAGGAATGTCAAATGGTGAAGATACTTTAGAAACTACAAACATGCAACGAGGGATGGGTAAGCAATGCTTTTCTCCTGTTATAATTGTTGATCTACATATGACGATTCCATAGGAGTTTGCAGTGGGTAAGTGTAGACATGCATGTGTATGGTTAATTCATTGTTGTGTTTATTTGTTATTAGTTTTTTCTATGGTCTATTCATGATCTCGTCTAAAATTTTATTTTGTGCAGTGAGTGACTACAAATGTAGTGTCTAAGAAGGTTGAGTGAAGAAGATACCTCAGGAAATGTAGATGCAAATATAGATGCAACACATAGGTATGTTTACTATTATGAATAATTACTATGTTTAATTCTAAAGTTTGACTTCTATAATGATTCTAATGTTTTATTATCTATACCCTAGACACTACAAATGTGGAACATGGGATAGGTGAGCAATGCTTTTCTCCTACAAAACATTATTGTCCTTTCATTCCTTGTTATATTGTTGATCAACATATGATAATTCCTTTAATTCCCCGTTATATTGTTGATCAACATATGATGATTCCATAGGAGTTGGCACTGGGAGGGGACGAGAAGGTATGTGTATAGCTAATTCATCGCTTTGTTTATTTGTTATTTAGTTTCTTCCATTGTTTATTCAAGATCACGCATATAAGTTTATTTTGTGCAGAGTGACTTTAAATGTAGAGTCCAAGAAAGTTGAGTTGAGAAGATACCTTAAGTAATGTAGAAGCAACGTAGAGGTATGTTTGCTATTATGAATAAATTGCATTTAACTCTAAGGTTTAACTTCCTTAATGATTCTATATTTGGTTGAATATGGTATTTTGATGTTTTTTTTTGCGGACCGCTCTGATGGATTAGGTCTGGCATCCCGCGACTGATCCCGCGCCTCTCAGGCTACCGCCTGGCAGCCCAGCTGCTAAGTCTGCTCTCTCTCTGCACCCCTCCTGGGCTTCCTCACACTTCCTGCTTCTCTCTGGGCCTCCTGCTCAGTCCCTGCTCCGGGGCTCTTCCCTGCAGCCTTCTTCCCTGCAGCCTCCGCCCTCTCCTGGTCAGTCTGCGCCCTGGCTCCTCAATGGCTGGGATTGATCCCCCACCCCCAGATCTGGAAGACTATGAGAAACTTTTCGCATCCCTTATCCCAGAGAACGCAGCATCAAGAATCCGTCCATCCGCGACTAAGTTTGTCAAGAAACTCGATGAAATACCTGAAGTTTCCCTTCCCCCTTCCCTCCCGAGGAAGGCATCAAATTTCTTTAGCTGAAAGAGGTCTTGTAGGTGAGTTCACTGGACTCTAGCCCTTGCCCAAATCAGTTCAAAAATGGGTGGAACGCAACTGGAATGCAATTATACAAGGAAAAATAGTAATCAGATTTTGTGGAAGGGGCTTTTACACCTTTTTGTTCGAATCAAAAGAGGACAGGAATCTTATCTTTAGAAATGGCCCCTATTTTATGGATTCAAGAGGCCTCTATCTGAATAGATGGTCCCCTTATTTTGATCCGGAAATGGACATCCCAAACGCAGTCCCGGTTTGGGTCCATCTTCCTCATTTGCCACTCCACTGTTGGGGAGATGAATCAGTAAAGACCATTGGGAATGCAGTCGCCAAATACATTGATAGATCTGAGCCAAAGGAGAATATGCATGCTTGTGCGAGGATATGCGTCGAAGTAGACCTAGGGAAAGGCCTGCCGGAAGCCATCAAGATCAAGGTAGACCAATGGACACACATCCAACATGTAGATTACGAGAAGCTACCCTTCAAGTGCAAGATATGTCACGAGTATGGGCATTTTGCAAATAGATGTAACAAGTTAAAAATAAATGAATCTGATGGAAATGTCGAAAACTCTAAAGGCTCATGGGAACAAGTTAAAAAGAAAAAATCTAACCCCTCTCTCGGCCCAAGCTCCAAGCCCCTCCCATAAAATCCTTCTGCACCTCCTCATCCTTCCAATTCAGCCTCCCCCCTTCCCCTCATCCTCCAACCCTTTTGAATCACTGTCATTCGTAGATCCCATATCTCCCCCCTCATCTCCCCGAGACATTTCTCTTGCAGTCATCACCTCCCTCTCCCAACCCCTTCCCTCCCCCCCTCCAACCGTTGATTGAATCCTCACCAGAAACAAAATGAAAGAAACTACCCTCACTTCTGACCCTCCGAGAAAAGCAGACAGGAAGTCAAACAAAGAAATTAGGGATGAAACAATAGCTAAAGAAATGGCCACTGGAATGCAGCAACCAATGGACACATACCTAGACAAGCAAAAAGGAAGTGGGGAAAAGGTAAAGGAGAAGAGCGGGACTCACTCAAAAGCGGGTAAATGATGATATTAGTCTCTTGGAATTACAGGGGGATGGGCTCCTCCCCAAAAGTAAATGCAGTCCGGGATCTAATCAAACAGGAGCAGCCAGATCTTCTCCTCATCCAGGAGACCAAAGTATCTGACCAGGACTTCCAAAACCACATCAAAAGAAACAAAAGCTACACAGGTACAACAATAAGAACATCAGGAGGCATAGGAACTATATGGAACAAAAATAAATGGGACCTTACCAATCAAAACACTTGCAATTGGTGGGTAAGAACAGACCTTAAAAACAAAGTCTCAAAAGATGAATACACTATCTACAACATCTATGCCCCGAATCACTACAGGGATAAAGCAATATGCTGGGATTCAATAACTTCAGATCTTCAATTAGCTCAAGATAGGAATATTTTCTTGGGAGGAGACCTGAATCTAATAAGGAATGCTAATGAAAAACTAGGAGCGAATTTCTTCGCGGACCCCTCAAGAGACTCTCTGGAAACACTAATTCATGTCCATAATCTAATTTATATCCCTCAAAATGGGAAATTTACGTGGAGCAACAAAAGAATTGGAATCCACAACATTAAAGAGAGGTTAGACAGAATTCTCATACATGAAAGAATAGTAGCAGGATTTTCCTCAATCAAAAGCAAAATTATTCAAGCCTCTGCCTCAGACCATAAGCCCGTGGTTCTGACTCTGGACAAGGGAAGAAATTTGGGGCCTCTCCCCTTCAAATATGACAAGTCCTAGAACTCCAAAGAAGACTTTCGAAAACTTGTTCAAGACAAGTGGGCAAAGGAAGTCGTTGGTTCACCCCACTACGTATGGGAAACCAAACTAAAGTCTCTCAGAATAGCCATTAAGCAGTGGGCAAGAGATAATGCAGCAACGGAAAACAAAAAAGGAATTGATCTCCATAAACAGTTAGAACTATGGAACCAGGAAAAAGAGAACACCCAATACACCAAGGAAGACCAAACTCAAGAAAAAGAAATGTACAGGGAACTATATAGACAAAATAGAGTGGAGGAAGAAGAAAAACGATAGAAATCAAGGTGTCTCTGGCTCAGGGCTAGAGACAAAAACACCTCATTCTTCCAAAACAATTTAAAGCTCAGACGTGCTGGAAATCAAATTGACAAATTTTTGGCAGAGGGGAAAGAGATCAGCGATCAAGAAGGAATCAAAGAGGCAGCCCTCAGACATTTTCAATCCCTTTTATCAGCAGACCCTCAGTCTCCGAATAACATGGATTTCCTTATGCCAATTGAGAGTAAAATCACTGATTTGCAAAACAGAGAATTGGACCAGGATGTCTCAGAGGAGGAAATCAGGTTGGCGGCCTTCAGCATGTAGCAGGACAAGGCCCCGAGACCAGACGGTTTCACTGTGGCCTTCTACAGAAACCATTGGGACATAATTAAAAAAGATTATGTAAGGATGGTGAAAAATGTTTTCCAAAAACACAAGATGGGGGAAAACACAAAATCCTCACACCTTGCCCTCATCCCCAAGGACCTAAACCCACTCACCTTTGATCGTTTCCGGCCTATTTCTTTGTGCAATGTCTCCTACAAGATAGTCACTAAAATCTTAGCTAACAGACCTAAAAAGCTCCTCCCTTACCTCATCTCAGAGAATCAAGGTGGATTTGTTCCTCATAGACAAATCACGGATAATGTCATTTTGATACAAGAAACAATCCACAGTAGCATCAACAGGAAAGAAAGAGGCATGATCATCAAATTAGATATGGCAAATGCCTTCGACAGGGTTAACCATCATTTCTTGACAGAAGTTCTCAAAAAATTTGGGATCTCCATCAAATTCATTAGCATCATCATGGAGTGCATCTCTCACCCCTGGACCACCCCTCTGATCAATGGCAGACCGAGTAGTTACTTCAGAAGCTCTAGGGGTTTGAGGAAAGGCTACCCTCTCTCTCCTTTCTTATACATCATAATGGCGGAAACTTTGAGCATCCATCTAGAAAAACTTCGCAAGCAAAAGGAGATTACAGGAATCAGTATAGAAAGAGGGATCAAAGAAATCTATCATTCACTATTTGCGGATGACACCCTTCTAATCGGGGGAGCCTCAAGCTTGATGGCAAAAATATTCAAGAAAATCATGGACACTTTTCTAACAGCATCAGGAGGAAAGCTAAACAACAAAAAATGCAAGATATACACCTGGAATGTATCCTTGCAAATCATGCAAAGAATCTCCTCGATCTTGGACATACCAATGCAAAGAAATTGGAACTACTTCTCTTACTTGGGTCTGCCCTTAGCAAAAGAAACAGTCAAGTCAGAAATTTGGGTAAAGCATATAGAAAAAATGAGAGGAAAGCTTCAAAGCTAGGGGATGTCTTGGCTAAATTTGGCAGGCATAACTACCCTCATCAAGGCTATTCTTTCCGCTCTCCCCATCTACCAGTATGTTGTAACCTTAGCTCCTACCAACACCCACAAACATATGGAAATAATTATGCGAAGCTTCCTATGGTAGGGAGGGAGGCAAGATTCAAAAAAATTCAGCCTCGTCAGATGGGATCAAGTTATTCTTCCATTTGAAAAAGGAGGCCTAGATGTCAAAATCCAAAACCTCTCCAACAAAGCTATGGGATTCAAACTAATATGGAGAATGCTTACAGGAAAAGGCTCCTGGTGGGTGGAGGTTATCAAAAGGAAGTATCTCAACAGTCTGAATTCTAATGTCCTCTCTGAAACAATTGTTGAAAGACCGTGCACTCCTGTTTGGAAGCTCATCAAAAAAGTCCTCCTTCAATTTAGAAATCATATTTCAAAAGTGCCTGGAAATGGAAAGGAGATAAATATTTTTTCTGATAGAATCATGTGGGCAAAGCCAAGGAACCTAAGCCAGAATCTTAGACCCCTCCAAATATGGATGGAAGCAAAAAACTTGAACTCTCTATACAACATCTCCCTATGGGATCATAACAACTGGCACGATTGGAAGGGCCTCTCTCCCCCAAATGACCTCAGGGATCTCTGGATCGAACTTAAGATCTCCCTTTTAGGATCTGCTCCCACAAACAAAATGGCAGATGACAGGTATGTATGGGACCCTAGTGGAGGAAAATTCACAGTCAAAGAGGGATATAAACTCCTACAGGACACCACAGCTACAAACAAATGGAACCTCTATACAACAGTTTGGAAATCTGAGTGCTTGCCAAAGGTTAAGTTCTTCAACTGGACCCTTCTCAAAGGTAAGATTCTCACTGCCGAGAACCTCAAAAAAAGAGGCATTCTTGGCCCCTCAATCTGTTGCCTTTGTCGAGCTGAGGAGGAAAGCATCCATCACATCTTCTTTGAATTCGCTTTTGCCAAAAGCTGTTGGAAGCAACTTATCAGTCCCCTGAGTATAGGAGAGACCTTCGACCATCTCTCCTCTTTACAAAAAAATTGGGAGAAATTCTATCCTTACCCTAAGAAAATAAGACCTCTATTATTCGTCTATGGAAATGCATCCCCTCAACGCTCAGCTGGCAAATTTGGCTCGCCCAAAATAACTGTATTTTTAAAAACTAGAAGCCTAATCTAGTCCACACCTTGGCAACAACTACGACCCTTATCTCTGAGGCAATAAGCGCCAATTTTGTGTCCCAATCAGATCGAACCAGTTGGCACAAAACCGAGATTGACTGGTTCAACAAATTCTGCCTCAGTTTTGACAAAATCAATCAACTCCACTTCAAAGCAGACAAGAGAAGGAATAATTGGAAGCTCAGAGGCACCAAGGAGGAAGTAAATCAATGGATTCTAGATCAAAAGCGATCCACCCTTCAGTTCGACAAAGCCTCTAAAAATAACCCGGGGAAAGCTGGGGCAGGGGGAATCTAAGGGATCAACATGGAAAAGTTTTGGTAACATACGAATGGGGCCTAGGCCAAATGTCAAATAACAAGGCCGAGGCTTACAGCCTTCTATTAGGCTCAACCATTCTAAAGCAAATGGGAATCCAAAGCCCAATCATCCTGGGAGATTCGACTATTGTAATTGCAGCTATGGCCACAGGGAGAGAGTTCAAAAAAACGGCCCTCAGCAATCTCAAACTAAGGATCATGGACAACATCAGCTATTCGGGGGGCACCACCTTCAAGCACGTAATGAGGGAAAACAACTCAGAAGCTGACTACTACGCCAACAGGGCAACCAGTAGGCCTACTGGACAAGTCAGAGAAAACGAGAACACATATGATAAGCCAATCCTGTAGCCTGTTCCATCATACTCCAAAATATTTGACTTCGGTCACCTCAGTAATCATACCCCTCTTCCTACCCCCTTCCCTAAGCATATCAAATCGTTGGCAGTCCTCACCTCCCGTGACACCGATCCCCTCAATATCTTGAAGGATTCAAAAGACGCATTTCCTGCCAATTCGATCAGGTACGAGCTCAAGAATTATCAGAAACATAGCGCCATCTCCAAGTAGAAGTTAGGAGAAGATCGCAACAATATATCTACTATCTGCAAAAAAATCCACGACCTGATCTTAAGATCAGCCAAATCCCTGCACATCTCTCACCAGATCAGCCCGATCAGCCCCTCTCACTTCTTTATAAGCAGCAGAGACTCCCTCTCTTCGCTCATCCCAGAGTCTAAACGAGCTAAGGAGCGTCTTCCTACAGACTACCACCGGAGCAACACATTATCAGAGGTTGCTCTTGGACCTGTTGGGACAAGAGGCCACCCACACTTCACAGTGGTAAACTCTGCTTTCTCGAGGTCTTGTTTTTTTCTCGTTTGCTAACCGGTGCACTGTCTGTCTGATTCAGTATTCTCTTTCCCCAGTGTTCTCTTGCCCTCTGGTAGCACTCGCCCTGCAGACCCCTTCCCCTCTTCTCTTCTCCCTCACTGCTATTTCCGCCCCTTCCCAGAACAGCGCCCTCGGCCAGTCCTCTCTCCCTTCGTTTTTCCTTCTCACCACTTTCCTTTGCTCCCCTTGTCTCTTCCTTCTGCAGCAATTCTACAAAGTAATATCCAAGCGAGATCCTGAAATGGTAGAGAACCAGGATGATCGTGATCCAGCTGCGAACCCGTTGGAGTGAGTTTTCACCAACAGTAGTTGCACCTTGTGCAAAGCCCACTGCTTCATGATAGCAAGATTCGTAAAGCACTTCAACGAACTCAAGGAGGAATTCCAAGCTGACAGTAAATCAAAAAGAAAAAAATTGGAGAAACAGAAAGCAGAGATAGAAGGTCTCAAGGAAAAATGCAGCCATATGGAGGAAGCAATTGCACACATCAAAACAATAACTCAGAGCATGGAAGTAGAGGGCCAGTGCAAGAAAGGAACCTCAGCCCGATGACTCTGTTAACCAACAGTAGGATCATGATCTATGTCTTGTAAATTTTGTTTTTTAGTAGGCTCGTTTGTATGGCAATATAGTCGTTATCTTTTTCAAACTGTTCTTCGCAAGCTCATCAACAAGGATCAAGGGTCTGCGTACCCATTTTGGATCCTTCCCCCTCTGCTTCACCTACCATATGTAAAAGGACTTGTTCCATGAAGTTTTTATAATATATAAGTAACTGATCTCGTTAAAAAAAAAAAAAAAAAAATGATTCTATATTTTGTTATGTATCTGCTACAGATGACATGTTGCATTGAGCATTGATAAGTAGAAAATAAAGTGGACAATCCGTCTTTATAAAACAATGTTCATGGGAGGTGCTTATTGGTTTTTAAATATGTTCATGATTACTATCACTATCTATGTGCGTTTCAACCTAATTATCCCCAATTTCTTTTCCTTGTAGCAAAGGAGAGTAACAAGAAGGAGAGCACATTGCAATAAAGACAATTTTTGGAGTGGGTGTTTTCAATTTTTTGTTTTTTGTTTTCTACATATTTTTTGTTTGGTTGAGTTTGAGCATGGCCATGCTTTGTCTTGTGTTGTACTTGTTTTCCATTGTTTTTTTTCTTTTTTTTTATTGTTTTCCTTTTTTTTATAGTTTGGTATTGGTTTGGATTGTTGGGTGTGGGAGAGGAAATGAATGTAGCATGTAGAGAATATGAAAGAGATGAGATTAAAGTTATTATTCATAAATGAAGGTAATTCACTTTACCTATATGTAGTACACTTTATTCAAAATTACATATGGTAAATTGGTGATTCAATTTACTTACTATTTAATTCATTATATGTTTTATTTGAAATATAGATTTTCTTTGTGTAGTCACGAACCGCATCTCTATAACTCATCAGTATAGAAAGGACAAATGGTGAAGATACTTTAGACAGCACAAACATGCAAATGCAACAAGGGATGGGTAAGCAATGCTTTTCTCCTACAAAATAGTGCTGTCCTTTAATTCTCTGTTTTAATGTTGATTTACATATGACGATTCCATACGGGTTGGAACTTGGTAAGTGTGGGCAGGTATGTGTATGGTTAATTCATTGCTTTGTTTATTTGTTATTTAGTTTTTTCGATGGTATATTTATGATCTCGTATAATATTTTATATTGTGCAGTGAGTGACTACAAATGTAGAAGGTTGATTGAGTGAAGAAGATGCCTAAAAAAATGTAGATGCAATGCATAGGTATGTTTGCTATTATGAATAATTATTGTGTTTAATTCTAAGGTTTAATTCTATATTGTTGATCAACATATGATAATCCCATAGGAGTTGGCATTGGGAGAGGCGAGCAAGTATATGTATAACTAATTCATTGCTTTATTTATTTGTTATTTAGTTTCTTCCATTGTTTATTCATGATTTCACATATAAGTTTATTTTGTGCAGAGTGGCTATAAATGTAGAGTCCAAGAAAATTGAGTTAAGAATATACCTTAGGCAATGTAGATGCAACATAAAGGTATGTTTTCTATTATGAATAGTTATTGCATTTAATGCTAAGGTTTAACTTTCCTAATGCTTTTATATTTTGTGATGTATCTGTTGCAAATAGCTATAGTATTGAGTACCAATAAGTAGAAAAGAAAGTGGATAATTAGTCTTTTATAAAACAAAGTTCATGGGAGGTACTTATTGGTTTTGAAAAATGTTCATGATTACTATCATTATCTATGTGTATTTCAACCTAATTCTCCCCAACTTCTTTTCCTTGCAGCAAAGGAGATTAGCAAGAAGGAGAGAACATTGCAGTAAAGATGATTTTTGGAGTGGGTGCTTTCGATTTTTTATTTTTTGTTGTCTACATATTTTTGTTTGTTTGGTTGAGTTTGAGCGTGGCCATTCTTTGTCATAGTTGTTTTCCATTGTTTTCTTTTTTTCTTTTTTTTTTTGTTATTTTCCATTGTTCTTTTTTAGTTTTATTTTATAGTTTGGTATTGGTTTGGATTTTTTTGGGTGTGGGAGAGAAAAATAAGGTAGCATGTAGAAAATATGAAAGAGATGAGATGAAGGTTATTATCCATAAATGAAGGTAATTCACTTTATCTATACGCACTACACTTTATTTAAAATTAACCATATTTATTTAAAATTACCTATGGCTAATTTGTGACTCAATTTGCTTACTATTTAATTTGTTATATGTTTTATTTGTGATATAAATATGCTTTGTGTAGTCACCAACTGCAACTCTATAACTCAACAATATAGGAATGTCAAATGGTGAAGGTAATATAGATGCTACAAATGTGCAACAAGGGATGGGTAAGCAATACTTTTCTCCTACAAAATAGTGTTGTCCTTTAATTCTTTGTTATATTGGTGATCTACATATGACAGTTCGATAGGAGTTGGCACTTGGTAAGTGCGGGCAGGTATGTGTATCATTAATTCATTGCTTTGTTTATTTGTTATTTAGTTTTTCCATGGTTTATTCATGATCTCATATAAAATTTTATTTTGTGCAATGAGTGACTACAAATGTATTGTCTAAGAAGGTTGAGTGAAGAAGATGTTGAAAAGTGTAACTAGGTTCAGTCTTCATAATGACATGTAATTGTGATTTTTATGTAAAATATGTAAAGAAGAAAGATAAAATTATTGTAATGATTGCATCATGGGTTTCGTGAGCAAGAGATTTTATTTTTAGTTAAGGCTTCCATTGTGAGCCCTTAGGGATATTGTCATCTAGTCATAAAATTCTAAAGAGTCATTATCATGTAATGAAGGCATGTTACACCTTGTAAGAATTCAAATTTGTGTTTGTAAAGTCACCCTCCAAGACCTTGTCATTAGCCCTCGCTTAAGTCGGTCTACATGTAAGGATGATTCAAGAAAGATGAAGTTGACCTACTCTAGAGATCATATCAGTCTAATGGATAGGGACAAACAACTATATATAGTAGTGCTCGGCCTCATTTGAAGACAATCAATTCAGTGAAGCAATTCTCCAACATCAAGTGCACAAATCATCTTAGAAAGAGCCTTAAAGCCAACAAAGAAGGAAGGAAGGATAGCAAAGTAGAGGGTCATTTTTGGAGGACTGTTTGGGCTAAGTCTATCCTCACACGTGCGAGAATTGCAGGCCCGAAGCATGCAAGGGAAGATCAAAGATTGCAGTCACATAAAGGTGACCTTGTTTGGGTGAAGAACTTCGCTGAAGGAAGCTGAGTAAGAGAGGAAATAATCTCCTTCAAGGAGGAGACTATTCAAGAGGAAAATCTGATTTAGGGTTTTTTCTGTCAAGAAATGAGTTGCAAAACTACAAGGAGAGGTCAAAATTCTGAAGGAAGCCGAGAAGAGGAAGAAGAAGAGCAATGTTGAAGAGGAGGCTTGTGACTTGGTCTTGGAAGGGATCTAGTGTCAAGGGTCCTTGTCATGGTCTTGGTACTCATCAATTGAAGGTTCTATAAGAAGAATTTGTTTGGGTTTTCCTTTCAAAGAGTGAGAGGTTTTGGCCCTGGCTGACAACCTATATACTGTGTCTCTTGTCTTTATATTGTTCATGAGTTGGTAATTGTCTTGATGAAAAGAACACAATAATGACATAAGAAGAGAAGATCATAATAAAGAAGTAAAGAGATGCTCACAAGCAATTATCATAATAGAGAAATCACCTATCTATTGATGCCCTAGATTTCTCAACAAAAGACACCTTAGGAAATGTAGATGAAACACATAGGCATAGGTATGTTTGCTATTATGAATAATTACTGTGTTTAATTTTAAAGTTTAACTTCTATAATGATTCTTTGTTTTATTATCTCTCTGTTGAAGATGAATTGTTCCATTGATCAACAATAAGTGGTACAAAGATATACTTCTAAGTTTCAGAGTTAAAATAGTTAGAAGAATCTACCATTCAAACCGCTCCCATAAAAAGGGACAACAAAATGGGCATGGAGAAGCTCGTGGAAAGTCACTTTAGTTCAACCCAAGCAAGAGTTATGGGGCTTTGAAATTTGGTAGCATAAATTTTGGTTTAAGGGGCATGTGGCTTGCCTTTATTATATTAAAATTTAAAAAATGGTTGGGTTTTGATTTTTTACATCTAAATTTGGTAAAAAATGAAGTTTGTAATTGGTGTAGTTTCTCCTACTATGTGGATAACAAATTTTCTAGTTTTGTTTAAAACAATTTTCCTTTTAATGGAAAAAATAAACACAAACACTAAGAGAGTTCAACTTAAACATGAGAAATAAGTTGGAAAATAGCCCCTACTGAAATATCTCTTTATTGTGATAACCCAATGTATTTGGTGTGCTAAAATATTTTCTTTGCTTTGATGATGTTTTATACTCCATTCCAGTATGATAGCATGAGTTTAGACCAAAAGATGTTTGAAACTCAATGGAAAATAGAACCTATGTTGGAAACTCTGAGAGGGGGGTGAATCAATATTTCCCTAATTTTTCACAATTGGTTAGATTATCTTTTAGACATTAAAAGCATCAAATAAACAAGAAACATCACTGCATCAGTACACAAGAGATTTACTTAACAAGCTTTAGTTATGTATGGTTTACATACAAGTTTACCAGTTGAATTGGAATGAAGTACAAGTCTCCCTACGGGTTTTACCTGCAAAGTTGGAAGGAAGAAAATTCTACTTGAATGAGTCTGGGCTCCCATACCAGGGATAATGGCCCAATTACAACCAAGCTGCAGCTTCTGTTTTTGCACTTCACTACCACTATTGTCCATAGCTACCACCACTTCTACCACTACTTCCCACTACTATCCAAAATCCACTCTCAGTGCCACTTCTCCCACTAACTTTGTCCACTCTTGCTAAAGTTGCTGATACTGCTACTCCCATTGTCACTGCTACCTACTTTTAATCACTATTGTCCATGTCGTCCCCTACTACCACGACTTCTATCTATAACTGCTCTCAACACTCTCACTGTTCAAACATCATTGTCAAAGAGACACTATCATAAGCATATGTCATCACATCACAATCATTATTGTCATCACAATATCATTTCCATCACAATTATCATTGTCATCATTTCTATCAAGGCACAATAATCATAGATGTCATGAGTTACTGTCTCAACAATCCAAACCTTAGTTGTTGTTGTCCAATATCAGTGATGCAACCACCACTGCTACATGCAACAAGGTCTCTGTAAGTAAATTATTGTCACTGTCAATCATTGAGATCACTGTCAAGAAAAACACTCTACCTTGGTTAGTCAAATCCAATGTCTATACTACCTACAAGCTTCACATGACAATCTCCTCTTGCAAACATTTATTCTGCCAATGATCTGCCATCAATCTTATGTCATATACTTCTCAAATAAACATGTACAGGTCTCACTATTATATCATTGGTAAAACTTGATCCAATTGCAAGCTCATACTACATAAAATTCTCAAGGATGCTGATGTACCTCTCCTACCTTTTACTTGATGATGCCTTCAAGGTACTTCTAGTGATAAATCTCTATAGAACTTTGTTACAAATTGATCAATGAAACCATAACCGTTGTACGATATTGTCAATGACTCTAACAGAGATACTTTCAAGGGTCATTGTCATACACAACAATACATGAAGGTTACCGTTATAAGAAATGCTACCACACACCTCACTGTCATATAGATCACAGGGTTATATCATAGTCGAGCCATGTCATATATTATTATCACATAAGATCACTGGCATTCAATGTTGTCATTCCATCCTCCCCATCCTTAAGTTTTATGTTGCTAGCAACTAATGTCGTTATATAATATGTCCATATAGCACAAAAAAATTGGTTGTAAACCAAGTTGTTGAGGCAATAGCCATCCCTATGGACTTAATAAATTTATAGCCCTCCTCCCAATTCGTGCCAAGGAATAGAGACCCTTATCTTGGAGCCAAATGATAAGATCGACAGGTAATCAAAAAGCCTCATAACATCTAAACTATGGATCGATACCAAGCCTGAAGCGTGATATGTTCCCAATCTTCCAAACTCGGCCATTTTCATTAGTGGGAAATGAAGAGATAACAACTTTCCATATTAATGAACAGTTGTGTGTCAATTTGATTAGTGACCAAATCCAACCTTCAATAGAGAGAGGGTGTATGTACTTCTGAGAAACTACAGCCGACTAGAGGCTTGTTGAGAAGATGAGTCTCTAAGATGATCTAGTAGCCAAAGATTTTAAGAAGAGAGGTAAATACTTTAACCCCCAACCCGCTAGGCCTTTGGGAGGGAAATATGGTCCCATTTGACCCACCAAGGGAAGGAATAGTTTTCCAACGACCCAACCAAAAGGAACTTATAGAAGATTCTCCTCATTTATTAAAATGCTCTTGGGGATCCAAGATAAAGCCATCCAATAGACCGAAATGGCCTCCAGAACTGAGTCGACAAGAACCAACCTTCCAGCTCTAGATAGCCAACAAAGGCTCCAATTGCTGAGTCACCTCTCCAATTTGGCTAAAATCCAACCAGTCTACTTTCTTATAGGAGTTTGGTTTAAGACGAAATTTGAGATACTTAGGACCACCATCCATAGATGTTAGTTCAAATGGGAATAAATTTTTAATGTATGTTAACTCTTTTGCATTTAGTTTGAAAGGAGATAACGAAAGATTCTTCTGGTTAATTATCATACATGTGGCAACTTCAAAGAGGGTAAGGGAATCCTTAATAGTCGAGATATCTCTATGTGAACCATTATAGAAGATAATCATATCATCTACAGATAATACATGGGTAATGTTATAACTTGGAGCCACAAAAATGCCTACCAGTAAGCCTTTGCTTTTAAATACACCAATGATTTGCTGAGACCTTCAACAATCAAGAGATTTAGTAGTGGGGATAGTGGAAACCCTTGTCTCAGACTGCAGTCAGTAGTGAAGAATGGGGATGCTGAATCATTTATTAGAATAGAGAATGAGACTAAGGAAATGCAACTCGTGAAGAAAGGGGATGTTGACCCATTTATTAGAATAGAGAATGAGATCGAGGAAATACAACTCATAATCCAATTGATGAAAGCTAAATCAAACCCCAAATGTGTGAGGAGCAACCAGATATATAGCCAATTAGCCCTATTAAAAGCCTTAGATAGGTCTCTTTTTAGTATAGTCCCCTTTAAATGACGAATGTTCATACCATGGAGCCCTTACTGAGCCACCCCTATGTTCTCGTGTATTTGTCTTCCCTATAAAAATGCAAATTGTTCCCCAGAGATCACATTGGAGAGGGAGAGGGTGGGCTTAAGCCTACGGGCAATGACTTTTGCAATAACCTTATAAATGTAGTTGAGGGATATAGGGAAAAAAATGTCAAATGTGTTAGGAGAGTCCACCTTGGGGATTAGTGCGATGAATATCGAGTTGAAGGACTGATGGGTCCTACCTATAGCTCTGGACTCCTCAACCACCCTTATAAGATCAACACCAATGATGTCAAAAAGACCAATAAAGAACTCAACTGACCAACCGTTCGAGCCTAGAATCTTGTCCTTTTGAAAATTAGATAAATGGCCAAAAGTTCTTCTTTGGTGACCATTGCCATCAAATGCTCATTATAAACTTCATATGCATAACATGGGAAGATCATAGTTGTCCTGATGACTTCAAAAATAGAGGTACCTTGTGGAGACATGAATAAACCACTGAAATGTGAGCAATGCAAATTTGCGAGGTCAAAAAAGATGAAACATAATTGTTTTCTTGATTTGTGAACAACCTAAATTTGCCAGATCAAAAAAGATGAAACATAATTATTTTCTTGATTTGCAAACAACCCAAATTTTCCAGATAAAAAAAGATGAAACATGAAACATAATTGTTTTCTTGATTTTTTAACTTCCAGATGGTATTATCCATTCTTCTACCTTTTGTGTAGTTTTGAAAGAACTTGGAGTTCTCATCCCCTGCCTCAAGTCGGACAACCCGACTTTTTGGACACTAGGTTTCCTCTTGGTCATTTAACAACTTCCTTTTATGGCCTTCCAACTTTAACAAATCTAGCTTTGGCTACCTCCACTTCATAACCATCTCTCTATTCCTTAGAGATATCTTTGAGAGTCTCTTCAATAGCCTTGAGCTGAAGTGAATCTTGAGTTCTTTTGACAACCAACCATGAGATCATAAGCTTGTTTGACAGCTTTGAGACTCGTTGGGAACTCTATTGCTACAGAAGATCCCTTCAAGGGATTGAAAACCTACCAAGTGGATTTGGCAAGCTCGATATAGGACTCATCCGTGAGCCATGTAGCGCTGAGCTTGAAATGGCCCGAGGGTTTCATGCCATGTCTTTTAAGATCCAAATAAATAGGTGAATGATTTGAACCTCCACACTCACCAATCCATTGCGGAATAAGGGGCAACCATCCACAATCTATTCAAAATGAAGGAATTGCTCTAACCTTTTGGCGATTCTAGCTAGATTGGTCTTGTTGTTTCTCCATGTAGGCTTAAGTTTGGTAGGAGAAAAATCAATAAGTTTGTTATATACCTAGGGGGGCTAATATGGGGTACCAAGGGAAGTATCCAAGGTAATAATTCAATAATGGGATGGGCCATAGTAATAAATAAGGTGGTTAACCCATATCATGTAAGGGACCACAAGTAGTTAGTAATAATGTAATGGGCCCATGGTATTAGTCGATGGGTATGAGGGAACCATGGTAATGATCCATGGTATTGTATGTATGAGGCCTATATAGAGGCTAGAGACTCCATGTCAAGGATTATTGTATGAACAAGCATATGGCTTGTGGAGTGTTCTCCTTCCTTAAGGAGTGAATGTATGGTGTTGCCCTACCTTAAGGGTTTGATCAATAAAGTGAATCATTTCTATCTATTAAGATCTTGTTATTCTTGGGTTTATTTATATTTTCATATGTTTCTAGGTTAGATCTATAACAAAGTTGGTGAGTCCTTATATAGTCAGAGAAAAAGGGCGAATTAGGATCAACATGTGCTTTCATCCCCAGTTTTCTGCAAGCCCAATAGAGAAATTAAAGTCACCACCTATAATAAGATTATTGGCTGTGAGAAACGAGAAATTAACAAGAGCGTCCCAAAAACAAATTTTATTTTGTTGGGGACCATAGACATTTAGGAGCAGAAGATCTTTGTCCGAATTTGAGGAGCAGAAAGAATGCCCCAAAGTTGAAACCATCCCCCAAGAGTTTTTCTCCTAGAAATGTTTTCCTCCTACAAAATATTGTTGTTCTTTAATTCCTTGTTATATTGTTGATTGACATATGATAGAAATGTTTTTCTCCTACAAAATATTGTTGTCCTTTAATTCCTTGTTATATTGTTGATCGACATAGGGCAGACATATGGAAAATAGGTATGTGTATAACTAATTCATTGCTTTTCTTATTTGTTATTTAGTTTCTTCCATCGTTTATTCATGATCTCACATGAAATAAGTTTACTTTGTGATCTCACGTAAAATAAGTTTACTTTGTGTAGTGAGTGATTATAAATGTTGAGTCTAAGAAAGTTGATACTTTGTGTGGTGAGTGATTATAAAGTTCGAGTCTAAGAAAGTTGAGTTGAGAAGATACTTGTGGCAACGTAGATGCAATGAAAAGGTATGTTTGCTATTATGGATGGATTATTGCATATAAATGTAGAAGCTAAGAAAACTGAGTTGAGAAGATACCTAAGGCAATGTAGATGCAACACAGATACATGTTTGTGATTATGAATAATTATTTCGTTTTAACTTTAAGGTGTAATTTCCATGATGACTCTAAAATTTTGTTATGTATTTGTTGTGGATGGCTTGTTGCAATGTATATGTTGTGGATGGATAGTTGCATTATTGCATTGAGCACCGATAAGTGGAATAAAAAATGGAAAATTCGTCTTTATAAAAAAGTCCATGGGAGAAACTACTTGGTTTTGATTCAGTTTATGATTACAATTACTATGTGTATTTCAACTTAATTCTCCCCAATTTATTTTCCTTGCAGTGAAGGAGAGCACATTGCAGTAAAGATGGTTTGTGGAATGAACGTTTTCAATTTTTTGTTTTTTGTTGTTGTCTACTTATTTTTGTTTTTGTTGAGTTTGAGCATGGCCATGCTTTGTGTTGTTTGTCGTGTGTGTCATACTTGTTTTTCTTCATTTTGTTTTTTTTTTCATTTTTTTCTTTGTTTTATTTTTTCTTCTTTTGTTTTTTTGTTTGGTGTTGGTTTGGATTGTTATGTGTGAGAGAGGAAAGAAAAACAACATGTAGGGAAATTGAAAGAGATGGCATGAAGGCAATTCACCTTAAAATTACCGATGGCTAATTTATGATTCAATTTGTTTGCTATTTAATTTATTATATGTTTTATTTGTGTTCTCATTTTGTGTTGCCCACGAACTACAACTCTATAACTCGACAATATAAGAATGTAAGACTATGAAAGGGTGAAGATACCTTAGACACTACAAACGTGCAAATAGGGATGGGTGAATGATGTTTTTCTCCTATGTTCCCTTTATATCTTTGTTATAAGGTTGATCAACATATGATGATTCTGCAAGAGTTGGCACTTGGCAAGTGCAGGCAGGTATGTGTATGGTTAATTCTTTATTTGTTATTTAGTTTTTGGTTTATTTATTTGTTATTTAGTTTTTTCCATGGTTTATTCATGATCTTGTATAAAATATTATTTTGTGCAATGCGTATTGTACTCTCTGAGAAAGTTGAGTGGAGAAGATATCTTGGGAAATGTAGATGCAACACATAGGTATATTTTCTATTATTAATAATTATTGTGTTTAATTCTAAAGTTTAACTTCTATAACAATTCTAATGTTTTATTATCTATCTTCTATCTAGCTAAAAATGGCTTGTTCCAGGCCAGGAATCGAATCCAATTTGAAAAGCAAGGTTTGGACCCAACTATTCCTTTGCACCTATCAATGCAAAACCCTTAGGTTGTCTCATATAAATGTCATCTTTCAGACCCCCATGCAAGAACGCTATCTTGCGTCCCAACCTAAAGATCTGTTTCAAAATGTCTAATCAATGATAAGTGGTACTAAGATTTTTGTAGATAAGTGGTACAAATATACTTCTAACATTCAAAGTTAAAGTAGATAGAAGAATCTGTGTTTCTAAACTCTCCCATTAAAAGGGGTAACAAAATGAGTATGGAGAAGCTCGTGGAAAGTCACTTTAGTTCAACCCTAGTAGGAGTTACAGTGCTCTGAAAGATATAGCTTAAATTTTGATTTAAGGGGCAGGTGGGTTACCTTTGTTAGATTTAGAAATGGTTGGATTCTAGTTTTTTAGATCCAACTTTGCTACAAAACCGAGTTTATGATTGGTTTTGTTTCTCCTGCTACATGGATAACCAATTTTCTAATTTCGTATAAAATAATTTATAAACACAAACGCTAAGACAGTTCAACTTAAACATGAGAGGTAAGTTGTTAAACATCAACGAAATGTGAAACTCAATGGAAAATGGCACCTACTGAAAAGATCTCTTTATCGTGATAAACAAATGTATTTGGCGTGCTAAAACATCTTCTTTGCTTTGATGATGTTTTATGCTCCATTCCAATATGGTTGGTAGCATGAATTTAGACCAAAAGATGTTTGATGTTTGTGACACACTCACTACATAGATTTAATGCATCACAATCAATATTTACATAATTTTACAACCATTTATGAAGTGGTTGTTGAGTCAAAACGTGTAATGTAATTGATTTGGAAGTTAGTCAGAAATGTTGTACACAATGACTAAGCTTGGACATATCAGAAGGCATTAAATAACTCATAAGTCTGTGGCTTAGTTTCAATGTCTAAGATTATATATTAATTCATTAGTTTCAATGTCTAAGATTATATATTAATTTGTCGGATCATTCAGGGAACAATATCTTGTGTTCTTTTCATTCCAAAATTAACATTGTGACATTTATGATAAAAATTTTGTCCAACTACTTTGAACACCATCAGAATGAGCCCGACCAGTGTTGTGAGGGAGCACCCCCCCCCCCCCTTGATCCTGCTCCCAATCCGCCGCTCCGAGCGGGCGCGCGCTCCCTAAAAAAAATTTGCGCACCTTGCCTATTTCTGAATCGACTTAGGGAGTGTCGCTCCGGGAGCAATTTTTACAACCAGGAGTGGTCGGGGAGCGAGCGCCTCTTGACCGCTCTCAGCGGCGTGAGCGACGCCTGGAAAAAAATTCACGCTGAAAAAAAAAAAAAAAAAAAAAAAAAAAAAAAAAAAAAAAAAAAAAAAAATACACGATAGTAAGAAAATAAAGGGAGGGAAGGGAGGGAATATAAATAAACCCTCTCTCAAATGAATTTCATTATTTGAGAAATTGAGAGAGTGACAGTGAGAGTGAGAGCAAGAGAGAGCAAGAGAGAGTGAGGAGTAAGAGAGAGTATGGGGCAAGAGAGAGCAAGTGAGAGTGAGAGCAAGAGAGAGAAAAGAGCAAGAGAAAGCAAGGAGCAAGAGGTAGGCTCTACACTCTATTATAGCAATTTTTTTAATGTTCATTCTTAAATAAATAAATAAATTTGTTTCTCTATTTCCCATTCCATTTTTTTGCAAATTCAAAACTTCAAATTTCAAACATCATGGTTATATTTCTTGGCATTTTCTTCTTCTTGGTTCCTTTTTTGGTCATTATGGTGTTGGAGAGTAGAAAAAGGAGGGTTGAAAATGAAGAAGGGGGTGAAGAAGTGGGTCATAGTGGATTTGATGAAAACCCTGGAGAGGAGTACCTTGGTGAGGAGGAGTTGGAGGAGAGTGAACATGAGTCAGCTGAAAAAACTAAACAAGACCAAACCCCATTGTGGAAATATGTTAATAGGCCTAAAGCAGGGAAAGAGGGTGGAACCACTAAATTTCATTGCCCCCAATGCAGCAATAATTCCACAGGTTCATACACCCATGCTAGAAAGCACCTCTACGGGAAAAGGCCATGGGATGGAGATAAACAAATAGGAATTAAAACTTGTACAAGTGTGTCAGTAGCAGATAGAGCCAAATACATAAGGGAAGAGGAGGAAGCCCAATACAAATCTAAAATATCAAAGGGTTTCTTTGAACCAACCTCACAACCACATGCACAAAGAACTCCTTCAGCATCCTCCCATGGCAGTGGATATGGAGGCACAGGGTCACCAAGTTTAAGGTGTAGAAGCATATCAGATTTCCTTGATGAAGGGTGTAGGAATGATGTGGATTCAAAAGTTTACAGGTTTCTCTATGCATGTGGGATACCATTCAATGTTCTTCGCTCACCTTATTGGCATGAAATGGTTTCTACCATAAATGATGCCCCTAAAGGATACAAGAGCCCTGGGTATGACAAGGCTAGAACCATTGGACTTGATCATGAAAAAGCAAAAATATCACATTCTTTGAGTAGAATGACAAGTTCTTGGATTGACCATGGGTTGTCCATTTTATCTGATGGATGGACAAATGTAAAAGGCAAGCCATTAATAAGTGTTCTTGCTATGTCTGTTAGTGGTGCCATCTTTCTTTCAGCATATGATTACTCAGACAAGTTCAAGACCAACATCAACATTGTAGAACCATTATTTGAATCAATTGATTGTATTGGGCCATACAATGTCATCCAAGTCATCACTATTAATGCTCCTAATTGTAAGGCAACAGGAGAAATTATTGAGGATAAATACCCCAACATATTTTGGTCTAGGTGTTTGGTTCACACAATGAAGCTTTTGATGCATGATATTGTTAAGAACAAAAACCAACAATGCAAATGGATTGGTGATTTATACAAGAGAGGCAAAGAAATGATAAAATTTATTACAAATCATAGCAATACCCACGACCTTTTCCGCAGTCACTCAAGATTAGAGTTGTTGAAGATTGCGAGGACTAGATTTGGTAGCTATTACCTCACCTTTAGGCGCCTTTTGAAGGTAAGAGGGTCATTGGCTAGCATGGTATCAAGTCCACGCTGGCAGGTATTAAAGGAAAGGGCTACAAATGCAAATGACAGGAAAGGTTTTGAATAGGTGTAGGAGACCACTCTTGATGGCATGTTTTGGGCATGTGTGAGGCAAGTATTGGATTTCACCAAGCCCGTTTATCACATGATTCGGTCTGCAAATATAGATAAACCAGTGATTGGGGAGGTGTATGAGCAAATGGATACCATGTTGGGGCAAATAAAAGATATTCTTCATAAAAATGATCCCAACTTGTATACATTGATTCACAATTGTGTGTGTACATGGTGGGATAAACTTAATGTTCCACTACATGCCTTGGCATATATCCTTACTCCAAAATACTACTCTGCATATTGGTTGGGCCAACCTACACTAGGGGGTGGGGTTAGGGTTAAACCCCATATAGATGAAGAGGTATCTACAGGATATTTGCAAGCATTAGACAAGTTGATACCTGACAGGGAGGAATGTGCTAGTCTGCGTCTTGAATTAGATAGATACTTCAGTTGCACTGGTTTGTTTGGTACCTTCCATGCAATGGAAGACAGAGACAGATTTGATGCTTTCACGTGGTGGGAAGCATATGGCGGCCAGGGACTTTTTCCAAAATTGACAAAAAAAGTTCTCTCACAGGTTGTAAATACTTCTTCTATAGAGAGGTGTTGGAGCACCTACGCTTCATACATGATGTGAAAAGAAACATACTCAATGAAAACTGGGCAGAAAGCTTGGTTTATGTGCACTACAACTTGAGGTTGTTGAGTCATTACTGTGATCGGGCTTATGAGGATCCAACATATAAAATTTGGGACAACCACCCAGAGGATGATAATTTGGAGGATGGCACTATACATCTTGAAGAACTGGAAGCAGAACTTATGAGAGAGGAAGATGAAGGAACAACCATGCCACCTCCACCATCTAGTAGCAGTGCTCGAGTTCTGAGTCTTGTTTCTTTGCTATCGCCACCTCCATCTACACCCTCACGTGGAGGGCATGTGCCTTCTGGTTCTGTTGTCGGTCTGTGCGGGAGGAGACTCCTAGAAGACCACCACGACCTACTCATACATCAGATAGTTCTCGTGGCAAGGGCTACATGAAGTAGTAGATAATAGATTTACTTGTCTTTTCTAGTTTCTAGTAGTTTTCATAACTGTTGACAGCTAACTCTTTCATATTTATTATGATATTTTTTGTAAACAATATATGACAATTTAAGTGTGAAGTTTGAAGTTGGCAATTATAACTCATTGGTAATGAATTATGAATATGATGCTTCATGAAAGTTGTTTCATTTCATTTCATGTTAGATATTATTTGTTGTAATGGTTAAACTTAGCTTACAAGTACAACTTTGGTGATCAATGATGATAAACGTTATATATTGAAATTTTGAATTTTGAATTTTGAAAGCTTGAAGTTGAAACTTTAAGATTGATGAGTCATGATTCATGAGACTCAATATGTTGTATGTTACTAACTTGTGGACGTGGTTGATGAAAATTATAACTTCTAAATGATTGTTGTTATATGGTTCAATGATCAATCTATGTTTTTTATATGTAATTCATCATTCTACATGTTTTTGTTGACATATATGTATCAAAATATTATATATATATATATATATATATAATATATATATATTATTAATATAAATATATATATTATATATATATATATAAATAATATAATATATATTATAAAAAATGCTTCGGGATTCGCTCCCAAACCGAGAGCTTTTGAAAATGTCGCTCTCGCACCCATTTTCGCTCCTGCTCCCTACTTTCGCTCCCGCTCTCAAGTAACATTGAGCCCGACAGTCGAGAGTGATTATGACTTATAACAATATTTTCAATGTTGCAATGAAAAACCTCTGATATTGAAGACAATAAAGCAAGAGATGTTCAGTGTCTGCCATTGTGCTACCATATATGCAAATGCACTCATGCATGCTGGAACTATTGTAGACACATTTATGAGACAAAATCTGGTCATATGCCTTTCTTTTTCAGGTTGTTTGGCTCACCTACTTATTGCATTTTTTGGGATATTATTTTAATCAGCTAGAATTCTAACTTCTAGCACATCTTCTTACCAGGAATGGCTTAGTAGAGCCACAAATTGGGCAAAGTTAAGTGTTACTGCTAGTTTAGGTGTCATTCACAGCGGTCACCTTCAACAATGCGATCTTTGATGGCTCCTTATCTTCCTCAGAATGGTTCATCTAGGGGTGGAAACCCATATTCGGAAGGTGGAGCATTGTGTGCTTTAGCGCTTATCCATGCAAACCATGGGGAAGGCATTAAAGAGTTTCTTCGTGAAATATTGTGCAGTTCAAGTGTTGAAATGAGTGTCCTCCTAACTTTCAGCCACTAGTATCATTTGATGTATAGAACCTTTAATGAAAAATGTGTTGTTCAAATCAAATATTTGTTTTCAAAGCACTTAAAACAAATTTGTGGTGATTGCAAAAGATAATTTAACATGGTGCATGCTTGGCACTAGGTTTGGCTACTTTGGGAACTGCCGATGAAGAGATTTATGAGCATGTCAAGAACGTTCTTTACTTAGTGCAATTGAAGAGGTTGCATGCATAAGTATGGGCTTGCTTATGGTTGGAACTACAAGTGAAAAGGCTAGTGAAATGCTTGCATATGGACTTGATATTCAACATGAAAAGATGATCAGGTATTGTTGGTTACTTACATTTGAACTTTGAAAAGTATTTCAATGTCAAAATACCATTTGAAGATTTATGTTTCCTTGACTTATTCAAGTTTAAACTCTCCACCAGATTTTAATATGTCTATTTATAAACAATTGTGTACAGAGGTTTAGCTTTTGGAATAGCACTCTCTATGAAAGAGGAAGAAGAGGGTGATACACTTGTAGAGAAAATGACTATCGGTAATTGACAACTAATTAATGTAAATTTGGGTAAAATTGTATTTGTTATTGACAAGTTAGTTTCATACTAAATTAGCAGTTATGTAACTAAGGAGGCTCATATAAAACTGATGAATGCCCGAACTATTGTAAGGAGAACCATTTATTGATTGAATAGAAATTCCAATCCCTTGCCTCGTGGATGTTTCCTTGACACCCTGTCAAGGTTTTACCATGTAAAAACTTGTCTTACTTGTATGTTTCAGTTTCATTCAGTTTCTTTGCATTTCTTTCTTGTTAATAATAGATGAGACCAAAAAATGGTATCAGAGCGAATCTATTGAGTGAGTAGGACAAAGGCAGCCCCCAGAAATAAAGTCGTCCGTCGAAGACCAGCATTGTCAGCCTCAAGAGAGAGCTGCTATTGAAAAACTACCACCGAGAGGTTGAAGAGGAGACTGCAGCAGTTTTTGTAGCCATCGTTTTTTTGAAGAGGAGGCTGCCCAATTTTTTGCAGCCACCTTTTTTTGAAGAGGAGACTGTTGTATATTTTTGTAGCCATCAAATTTTTTAAAGAGGAGACTGCCCAGTTTTTTGAAGCCGTCAATTTTTTGAAGAGGAGAACACCGCAGAGGCAGCCACCAAAAGTCGAAGTGGCAGAGAACACAACAAAGGTAGAGAGTCGGTTCTTTTGAGAGTCGCAATTTTTTTTTTTTGCACGTATCTGGAGGTCAAGCTGAAAAAAAGGGGAAGCCATGAAATGAAAGCCGAGTATCCGCTGTTGACAACTGATCAGAAGCTACCTATATGGGGGATTGAAATGAAATCCGGGTATCCGCTATTGACCACTGATCAGAATCTGCTTGTATGTGGGATTGAAATGAAAGCCGGGTATCCGTTGTCGACAACTGATTAGAAGCATGGGGGATTGAAATGAAAGCTAAGTATTTCTTTCTTTTTTTTTAATTCTTAAGAGAAGTTTTTTTTTTTTTTTTGGTTATGGCTTAAGGAATCATCAATCAAAAATAAAAAAATTAATAA
>APFE031760258.1:12472-105781 GCA_000404065.3 Pinus taeda
TTGTAGACAAGATTATATATAAGATAATTTTTCCATGATAAGAATTCTAGAAAGAATTCTGGATTGAATTAATTGATGGGAGAGAAAGATCCTTTAAGTTCTTAGTTGGAGATAAATGCTACATTGGGATTGGAAAAAAGCATCGCTGGAGATAAAAGTGAGATTTTGTCAGAAAGATCGTAAGCCAGTGGTTTGAAAAACCAGAAAAGTGGGACACTGCTAGAGGAAAAATCCCTCGTCGAAGGAAAGCATAAAATTCCTATTGCAAGGATCAACAAGAGTTTTTGATGTCTTAGCAAATGAATCTATTCTCAGAGGTGAACTTAGGAGAAACAAATCTATGTTTGGTAGGAAACAATGTCTATTTCCAGGTATGTCTTCTCTGTAGTGCTACTGGTTAGATAATTATTTGTTGTTGTTAAGGATTGTTCTTATTTTGCTACGCATTAAAATTTCTAATGGCATGTTGAAACTATTATTTTCATGCTGATTGGAGTTAAGTATATATTGTAGCTTAAGAATATTCTAGATCTACCTTAGAATATTTTGGAAAATAATAATTTAGGAGGATCATCACAACTATGGTAAGCTATGTTAAATTTAGTATTGTGGATCGATGAATACATTATATTTAGAGTAAAAGACTCTAAATTTACCATGTCAGGGTCTATAGACCACACTCTTGTTATAACGCTCAATTTTTGAAAATAATAATATCCTTGTGCTGTTATATATAAATTTTATATCTAAGGAATTTGGAAGGCATGTTGGATACATTACACACAAAGAAACACTAGTCTATGACATATTTATACCATTTTTTTTATTGTAAATAGTGGGGAGTATAGTGATGCTAGAGTCGTGGTATGTAAACACTGAATTATGCATATTGACATTGGGAAATTGATACTTGTGTACAGTGTGGTAGCCTAAGTGGTCGTCACTCATAGGACTGCTAATACTTTTTTCTACAAGCATAATTAAATTAATAATGAAGAAGGTGGTAAATTAGGTAGATGTCATCAACATAGGCAATGACGAATAATATACATATTAAGAATTTTAAAGGGTAGTGGTGAGATAGGTGGAAATTTAGATAAGACATGTAAACCCCACAAGTAAATCTTATGAATTGATTAAGAAGAAGGGAGTTTGCTGCTCAAGCAGGAAATGAAACATAGCAATTAGATTAAGGGTGGGAGCCATTTTGCTTCGGTTTGAACTGGTCATAGGGAACCGCCATTAGATAAGAAGAATTTAAAGAAAATAAGTCACATTTCGTGAAGTGCAAGTACAAAATAACCATAATATGTAGTATATAATGATTGCTTTAATTAAACAAGGTTATAATAAAACACACCTAGAAATTATTGTACAAAGAATTGCATCGTGCTAGTGGAATTAGTATAGGGGTAGCATAGAAGAAAAATTACCCAACAATCCAAATATCCTATATGTCAATCAAAACACAATGTACAATGTAATATGGACAAGAACAAGAAAACTAGAAAAGAATTTATATGGTGGCAAAGTAAACAAGTGATAGAAAAATTTTACTCTAGAACCCATAAACATAACATAGCTGTAGAAAAATCAAAACCCTGTAAGAACCATTTCCATTAAATAAGTGAAATATGTATAGATAACAAGTATGCAGAGGAACTCATATCATGCATACATTAGAAATCCAGTTATATAAACTTAAACGTAGTAATATCCAAAGAACAAAGTCTACTAAAAGAAGTTACCAACACATAAAGGTTACATTGATAGTTAATAGAAAAGCCTTACCAATTTGAATACAGGTTAGAGTAGAGGTACTTTCTTTCTCTGTGGAGCCACCCAAGGAACAATGTTCCAGGAAAGGTGACCCAGCGTTGTGCATCAGTGACACATATGAAATTCAAGAAAGGATCATAGGTATTCTAGTATCCTAGTCCCATCGAACTGGAGGAGTTTCAGTTGAGTTGGATATTGACACAACAGTGTAACCAATTAATAGAAGAATGAAACCCTATTAGCAGTGAAATAAAAGCATAGTCAAAAGAGTCTCGAGCTACCTCTGTTTAGGAAAACAATGAGAAGAGACCCAAAATTAGCGGTGATAGTGTCTACTGGTTAAATAACCACTAAAGAAAAGAAACGGAGATTCAAGTGCCAGAAAATACCTAGTGAGTAAAAGGAAAGTGGATATTAAGCCTCGATATCTGCATCAAGTGAGAAAAAAGCATGGAAGGAAGAGAAAATGTAAAACCTCTGTTCTAGAGTGAAATTTCACTAGTGAAGCCACAAGAAAAAAATGAATTATTTACTTGGAGATGCCTAATGTAGAATTCAGGTCGAGTTCAATAAATTCACTGAAAGGACATTGCAGTAGGGTACTCGAGAACCTAGAAACCCTACAAAACATAGTAGCAATTTGAAATTTCATCCTTATACATGGAGAAACCATAATGTTAAATAGTAAAAAAATGGCAACCTAGTATAAGCCTTAAGGTGAGGAGAGCATAGGCAGGGTAAATGCACTACCTGAAGCTTCTCATTGCACCTTGACACTATGCCACAATAGGAAGAAGTATCCCCAAGAAACGTTTCACCTGCACATATGGTACCAAATTTGAAATGAAACTTTAACATGGGAAGAATAGTAAATTAGATACATAGATAAACCATGTAAATTGCAGATACGTGGGCATATATAATTTGAAGACAGAGGAAATATTTACTTGTGAGTGGGAGATCATGCCAAATGTGGTTGTGGTCATATCGGATAGACAACATACGATGAGTTGGGAATGTTACAGGCCTGGTTCTCTCAGAAACCATGCAGAGGACCTCTATGAACCCTCCAAACCCTGAATGTGGTAGCAAGTTTGACTGAATTAGAGTTAGGTTAGGGAAAACGAGTCTAGAGTTTGCGTAAATAGATCTAATCATTGATTCCTGAGTGGTCCATCACCAACTTTAAACCAAAACCAAGAAATCATGAGCATATCACATGAACACCCCTCAACTCACAATGTGAAGAGAGTGATGTTGCATGATGGGAATGGCATGTTTAGTAACTCAAACAATGACATGAAGAGATCCATTAATGAATGTTAGGCGTATGGTGCATAGGGATAAACCATACAATCATGATGGCACATAAACATACATAATACAACTATGTTCAACCTTTAGTGCCCTCTCCTAATAATATTGACCAAGGTGGTCCTAGGTCTGGGTGAATGATATATGGAGTTCAAAACTTGCAGCGCATATGTATAAATAGGTATTAAGATATTCCTAAACCACCAAAATGAAAATCAATGCGTCAAGGTCCTAGTTCTAACATGGAGTTATAGGAACACATAGTGATCCAAGGTAAAGGTTAGGAAACTATAGAAACATTAATAATATTCTAGAAACCTAATCCCAAAAATATGTTGTGGTACCTAACTATACACCCATAAAGCATATAGGTCAAGTATACGGTGATCTAAAAAATGCTAGAAGAGGATGTTTATTATAGTGACAATAGTATAATTGTTGCTAGAGATGAGCTTATTTATATCTGACTGATAATGTTAAAGGAAGTAAGTGAGGCTCTATTAGAAAGAAAAGAAAAATTGTTGTTTTTGCATGGGAGTCAAATTACATTGAATGTGTTTAATTTTTTTATTCTTTTGTAATTTTAATCAAAGTTTTGGGAAAATGTTGAGTTATTCTATTTTTTCAAGAATTGAAAAACATTTTTCCATTTTTTTGGAAATATTATGTTGGGTAGTTCATAGGGCATTTCTAAACTATTAATGTAAATTTGTGGGATTTTTTTGCAGTGGATATTTGGGTTATATTCAAGGCATATGTTTTTTCAATTAATAGTACAAAATATGGAAAATGGGGTATGTACCGGAGAATGGGGGATGCCAATTCTTTGTCTTTGTTTTCCTTCGAAGAAGCAACAACAATAGTGACCTTAATAGTGCTGAAAATAATAAAGATGTATGTATGTACACCCACCATGGTGCTTTCATGAGAAGAAATAATTTTGTCCACACTTATGCATAATAAACTCCTTGTACCCAATAAAAAAACAAACGACATCAATAACTTATTTAGAGCTTTAAATTTGGAAAATGGGGTATATGCAGTAGAATGTGGGATGTTGCTGCTTTGTATTTTTTTTTTCCTTTGAGGAAGCAACAACAAAAGTTAACTTAATAATACAGAAAATGGTAATGGCGTATGTATCTATACCCACCATGGAGCTTTTGTGCAGAGAATCCATTTTTTTTGCACTTCCATAGAATAAATTCCTTGTGCCCAATAAAAAGAAATGGAATCGATAACTTGTGTGGGTCTTTGCTTGTGCGAAGATTTCACAATGATGAAAATTCCAGATAAGACAGTAAATGAAATTATCAACATTAGAAATAATGAAACCTCTGCGTAAAGTCTCATGTCCACACAATCTGAAACAAGATTAATTAATTATATTATCATTAATTAATTGCTATAATATAGTAAAGCTTTTATGGCCCACCATTATTTATTAATTCATATATAGTGAGGAATATACTAGCGTGGCTATGAAAAATGAGAAGGATATCCACACGAGAGAATTAAAATTATTGTGGTTGTGTATTGTACTATTAGCATTATTGCTTTTGCTTTGGAGGGATAGTGTGTTATTGCACTAAGCATTGGTGTTAGAATTTAGTCTTTGTGCATGACGGGGTGCATGTGGACATTAATATTAAACTATTAATGTCAATTTGTTATTATTATTATGTTTAATTGTGTGGAGCTTTGACTATACAGAAGATGCGGTATGTTTGTCGATTCCTGAATGATTCTAACTTGTACACATTTCTTGGTCGCATGTTTATGGAAAACACAATATGTGTAGGACAACAAGGAATATTATTATGTTTCATTCTGGAGACATTTTACTATGCAGAGGAGAAATTACCTAGGACAGGATATTTGTATTATATTGGAAGCATATGTGTTCTTTATCGGTGATATAAAAACTAGAAAATGAGTTATGTGTTTTCATGAGTGCTCTAACTATGATATTGCCTTGAATAGGGTATGTGTAGGACATTTCATTTTGTAAAGCTTTGGTTGTGTGGAATGATTAATATTGTTGATTTTTAGTAAAGTAATTACAGATCATTGAGAAAAAATACTTTTACAAATCTCTAGATCATATATTGTATGGATGTTTAGAGAGGACTAGGTATATTGTTGTTCGGAGATTTTACTGTGTGGAGTATGAGGTATGTGTGAGAGACGAGTTTCATAGAGATTTTGATTTTTTAGCTATGAATCTTTACAAGATGATTAATATTATTGATTTGCATTGTGCGAGGTGGTGCATAGGGCATTGTTAAACTATTGATGTTAATATGTGATATTTTATATGTGTTTTCTATTAACGATAAAAAACTGAAAAACAAGGTATATGCAAGAGAGGGAGGGTTTCATGAGTGCTTTGATGGTGTGTTATTGCTCTAGGTATTGGTGTTGGAATTGAATCTTTGTGCATGAATTTGTATAAAGGTTTTATTAGGAGAGGTTATTTTCACGAGAATGCTCTTATAGTGTGTTATTACTCCGAGCATTGGTGTTAGCATTCAATCTTTGCTTAACATGTGGTTTATTTGGTATATTTCATTGTGCAAAGATTTTATTAGGACGACATATTTTCAGGAGAATGGGGAGTGCATGTGGAAATTGATGTTAAATTATTAATGTTAATTTAATATTATTATTATGTTTCTTTATGTGGAGATTTAACTTCGCGGAGAACGAAGTATGGGCGACGAAGAAATTGCGGAGAGATTTGATTTTAGAACTATGAATCTTTGCAAAGGCTAGGTTATTTACGAAAAAACATAAAGATTAAAATTGCTAATTTTCATTGTTCACAGTGGTACATATGAAAATTACTATTAAACTATTGAAGTTAATATGTGAGGTTTTTGCATTGAATGTATTTCGTGTGAAATGCAACACATATTAATTTGTGTTATATTGGAAACGTATGTGTTTTGTATTATGATAAAAAAATTATAAAATGAGTTATGTGCAGTAGAACGTGGGGTTTTGTGAGTGCTTTAGCCTTTAACTATGTTATTGTTCTAAACTGGTAATGTGCGAGACATTTCATTGTGCGGAGCTAATGGTATATCTGTGCTAATTTATAGCAATGCAATTGCTTGTTCTAGTGTTCACAAATTTGAAGAAGGAATGCCAAGAAGTTATTTTAAATTTTTTTGTTTTATTAACTCACCCATGAAAAAATGAAAGAAAACTAAGAGTTATGTAAATTTCTACATATCCTCAATATCAGAAGCTAATTGAGTTCCATTAACTTGTGGCTTAATCTAAAAAGGGGGAAACATTGGTTGTTTCCCAGATTTATGATATATTGCAAAATACATTTTCGATTTTCAATTGAGCCTGGCCTCAATTAACATGCAGTAGAGGCTAGCGTCCACAAATATTCACATTGAAGGCATTTATATTTGTTGTTTGCGATAAAACTGAGATAGATGGTGCACTGATATGATATTATTGTGAATATTGTATATAAGGGTCCAATCTATGTTTGTGTGTAAGAGAACTATGTGGGATGAGAAGTGAATGCGGAAGTACAAAATTTTGTGATAGAAATATTGTCTTTGTTATTATTTCGTATAGTCATTATTTGGCGTAAATAATAAACCAAAAGGTCTAAGTTTTATGAGACTTTTATGATATATTTTTAATAATAATAATAGCAATAAAAATAAGAAATAAATTTCTCTTTAGCCTATGAATCCTAAATCAAATGTTTGAAGTTTTATAAAGTTGTTGTGGTGTAATTTTAACATGTAACGTATCGGTAGTTGCACTGGAAAGATCTTGATCAGGAATTTATTTTTTGGGGATGAATGCTTTTTATTACAAATGATTTTTCTCTTGTTGTAAGAATTGATGCTCTTGTTTTGAGAATTGTATAATTTTCTTGTTAGCATAAGAATTATACACACTATCTATTTTCAAAAGATAGAGAATTTATGATATTTGTATTAGGTATGTTACGGCTCATTTGTTTTGGGAATTTGTACCTCATCCATATACAAGAGTTTTAGGTGAATAAATTATATCTATATCGTTTTACTTGGTTTCTTGTACATTGTTTATGTTTTCCTTGTCATTGAGCAATACTTCATAGTAAAATTAAAATACTCTTTCATTTTTTTTAAAGGTAATTTCTAAAGCAACGATGAACAAGCATTTTTGAAGCATGATTATTAAAGCATTGATGGGGAAACATTTTTTTCCTATAGAAAGCAATGTTCCATATGAAATACTAAGGCATCGTAATCTATTTCATTTGAACAATTTTGAATATGAGGTGGGAGATTGCTTATTCGTTAGTAGGTGAACTTTGTTGCATTTTAGATACATTTGAATAGAATTATGTGATGGAACAATAGAACATTTTAGGAATTGTTTACATGAAGGGAAGACAAAAGCCATATTATCTTACGAATGTGAATGGAACATAGATGCATTAATATATATGCATTGATCTAGGTGGATGTTGGTGGCCACCCACCTAGCCCATTTGGGCCCCCGCAACTATCTCTTTCAGTTTTTCAGCTTCCGCATTTGCAGCACAATTTACTATTTTTAGCAGTTTTTCGGGTCCTAAACTTCTGGAGCCATTTTCAGGCCCTAAACGACGTTTTTTGGGAAATTTGGGGGCAACGTGGGTTGACGGACCATGTTGCCCTTACTGAAGTGGTAGTGCTCAGATAGATCTTTCTAACGAGCTATTGTACGCGTCAAACGAAGATTGTATGCCAAAGTTACGACCCTGGGAAGTTGATGTACCAAATTACCCAAATAGGGCCCACAGTTTGGCATTTCATCTTCTAGGATTAGGTTTTGGAATGTTAAGGGCTTTCCATTGTTTCTCAACAATAAATAGGCCTTCGAGCCTCATTGTAACACAGTTTAGAGGCATGTAGCCGCCACATCTCTTCTCAGAGATAAGCTACCATCGCCCTAGTTGGTTTATTTTCATTTCTGGTTGTAAGCATATTTCAGTATTTTCCATTAGTGAAATGAAGCATTATTTCCGTTGCATCTTTGTGTATATGGTTATCTCTGTATTTTGTTGCATTCCTGTTTAAATTCATATCAGTGGTATCAGAGTGGTTTGCTTTTTCTCTGTTTTTCTTTGCATGTCCCCAACGAGGTCGGGATATAAGGAGTTAGGGCTTCAACTGGTCGAACCTTTGCAAGACCAGCCTCGCAAATCCCGATGGCCTCCCATGGAGGATGAGAAGAAAGATGAGGGGGCAGGAGATCCTATCAAAATCTTTCTCGAAGAAGCCCTCGAGCAACAAAGGAACACGATGATGGATAGCTTTGCGCAGAATCTTCAACGGCTACCCAAAGGCGACGCATCGACTTCCAACAGCTAATCTGGAAACGCCACACTGTTTAGGTACAAGTTAATTTTGAAATCCCCATCTTCGAGGGTTAAATAGACGCAGATGCCGTAGATAAATGGTTAAATCTGCTAGATGGGTATTTTTCCGTTCATGAATTTTTGAGTCGGGAAAAGATTGTTTTCGCTCTTCTCAAAGCAGTCCCCCACGTCAAGGACTGGTGGGAAACCTACTGCGAGCAGAAGGATGAAAATATGGGCTCACTATTTTCAGCGGCACCCACTTGGGATTCATTCTGGGATGCCATCAAGGAGTAGTACTACCCTGTCAAAAGCTACGAGGACAAATACATCAAATGGACCACACTGTGGCAGGGACGAGACCAAGATATTCTAGAGTTCACAAACATTCTTCATGCCCTTTGCACACAGTTGGGTATCGAAGATTCTGATTTGCATCTAGTACTCAAATACTGTGACTGCCTACACAGATACATCCAGGAAGAGATGGAGTTCTTGAACATCCCCTTGCTCGGCAAAGCATACCGATACACTATCAAAATCGAGCAAAAGTTCAAACAGAAGAAGCGAGACTTTGGATCTATAAATCCGAAGCCTAAAGGACAAAGCCAAGGTGGGGTGACCTAAGACAACCCATCGAAGCCGCAAGAAAATAACAACACCATGAAGCCGAAGGACACAGGAAAGTGGCGTGAGTTCCATAAGAGTCTCACTCATAACACAAGTGAGTGTCGGATCAAGCAGTCGATGGTGGCCGAGTTGAAGGCTTTTGAATCAGATGTGTCTTCCGACCCTGAGCTAGAACCCGACAAGGGGAATGGCAAAGGGAAGCAGATCATTGATGCGGATCCTAGCGCCATTGTTTCCACCACCAAGATCCAGAAGAATGAACCCGAAGACCCAGAGGAGGGGAAACGTCTTTTCCACACACAGATGTGGGTGAAGGATTTGCCGCTGCAATTCATTGTTGATAGTGGCAGCCAAAAGAACCTCATTTTAGTAGAGGTCGTGAAGTGGTTGGGCCTACTGACTACACCACACCCACAGCCGTACAGTATGGAGTGGCTTCACGAAGGACGAGATCTCAAAGTTTTCCAGCAGTGCCGCCTTCCCTACAGCATCAAGCCCTTCACAGACGAGGTATTGTGTGATGTTACACCTCTAGATGTTTGTGACGTATTATTAGGCCAACCATACTTGTGGAGGCGACATGCTGTGTATGAGTCAAGGCCTCGTGATGTCATTATTTCTTTGGATAATTCATTATACAGGATACCAGAGGTAGTCCCACCTACTGCCGACTCTTTGATCATTGCTAAGAAAGGCAGCAAGCTCATATCACAGACTAGGAAATTTATTTCCTGTCTGGTTCACCCCCAAAGTAAGGGGAAGATTGTTGCTACATCCATGACCCCCACAAAGGGTTCCTCCACGCAGCGGCAGTAGCAGAGGGATACAGTCATGACAGAACACAGGAACAACTTCTCCTCACCCACAGGGGTATCACACAAGTTTCAGGTGGGCAACAAAGTCTGGTTGCATCTGCAAAAAGAACACCTTACAAGAGCCCATCAGAAGCTCCGACCACTCCGACATGGTCCTTACACCAGTACCAAGGCTACGGGCAACAATGCTTTGAAGCACAACATTCCTCCATTCGTTCGCTTGCACCGAGTGTTCAATGTGGACCGTCGTCGACCATGCTTCCCACCATTTCTGGACACATCATAGATTGCAGAACAGCTCACCAGCGACCCAGCTCAGCAGAAGCTTCCTCATCTCAGGGAGGAACTCAACGCAATGGCGACCATTGCTTCCTAAGGGGGGAGGAATGATCCAGGTGGATGTTGGTGGCCACCCACCTATCCCATTTGGACCCCGGCAACTGTCTCTTTCAGTTTTTCAGTTTCCGTAATTGTAGCACAATTTACTATTTTTATCTGTTTTTTTGGGTCCTGAACTTCCGGAGCCGTTTTGAGGCCCTAAACGACGTTTTTTGGGAAATCTGGGGGCAACATGGGTCCATGGACCGATGCTGCCCTTCCCAAAGTGGTAGTTCTCAGATAGATCTTTCTAACGAGCTATCGTCCGTGTCAAACAGAGATCATATGCCAAAGTTACGACCTCGAGAAATTAATGTACCAATTTACCCAAAACGGGGCCCACAATTTGGTGTTTCATCTTCTAGGGTTATGTTTTGGAATGTGAAGGGTTTTCCATTGTTTCTCAACAATAAATAGGTCTTCGAGCCTCATTGTAACACAGTTCAGAGGCATGTAGCCACACATCTCTTCTCAGAGATAGCTGCCATCGCCCTAGCTGGTTTATTTCCATTTCTGGTTGTAAGCATATTTCAATATTTTCCATTAATGAAATGAAGTATTATTTCCGCTGCATCTTTGTGTATATGGTTATCTCTGCAATTTGTTGCGTTCCTGTTTAAGTTTGGATTAGTTTGGTTCCTGTTTCAATCTCATGTTGTCGCTCCAAGTGGCCATAATAACACAAATCTCCATATCACAATGACCCCACTCCATTATCTTAATCAATGTAGTGCTCATGTCAAAAATATCTAGCATTAATATAATGATTTTACTCCCTTTCATAAGCTTAATGCGCCTTGGTAAACAAATCTTTTGATTGCTTGCACATCATTAAGGAATCACCTTAAGTGTTGGGTCCTCATTTTCCACCCTTAATTCTCCTGGTTTTAATTGAACCCCTTGATTGGCCATGGTATCCACCTCTGCATTGAGGTTCCTCCTTATATGATAAAATTTTATTCTATCAAATTGGTCTACCAACAACTTGCTTCGTGGAAAACTAGAGGTATAAATTGCTCATATTTTTCTCGGCATTTAATCACTTGTTGGATTACTATCTTGGAGTCTTCGAAGATTGTAAAGTGTTTAATCCCTATGGAGTAGGCCAATTCCAAACCTTGCCATAATGTTAGGTACTTTTCCTAATTATTTATTGATACATCGAGGCCCCAGGCGAATTTCAACTCTCTTTCTTCATTAAGGCGAAAAACAACCTCTCGTCCTCCTTCCTCTCCAAATATTTAGTTAATATTTAACTAATAAATGAAATTGTTTTTTATACTCAAAATAAATTGTGTTTTATGTTAATCTCAAATGAGTAATTTGTCATATTAAATTTTAGTTAATACTTATGGATTATCGCATAACCTAACTAATAGATGAAATGATTTTTTTAATCTGAATTAGATGATACAATTTCAAGCAAGATTGTGATTTTTTATTGTCTAATATACATTTTTGAATGCATATCCTCAAGGCATTTTGATTAAAATTAACCCAAAAAATGTCGAGAAATAAATCATTTTGTATATTAATTAAACTATGTTATGGATTACTATGAAAAACACCTATTTAATTTCATTATTTTAATGTATGCTAACATATTTCAGAATATTGTTTATTAATTGAATATATCATATTTTTCCCCTAAAAATGTAGTTTTGAAAATATCTATATTAAATTTGTAAACCTCACCTTTTAGCGGGAGCAGCCTTCATGAGAGGAACCAGCTAGTCGACAGGAGGAAGCCCAGAGGCAAAGAGACACAACCAACCTCAAGACTGAGCGAAGCTCTAGAGCCATGGCCTCGGGAGGGGGTCACGAAAACGAAACTACCTTGCCACCAGAGCTAGCCGTATTCCGGGATCTGGTTGGAGCTTGCAATAAAAGGCCAGCATCCGAAAATCAACAGAAGTTCGTGGAAAAAATGGCAACTATCCCCACAGTTTCTCTGCCTATTGAAGATCCTTGCAAAGTGACACTAAACCTAGCAGAAATAGGACTTAATGGCCAGTTCACAGGCTTATGGCCCTTGCCAAAAGAGGTTGAAGCCTGGGTTCAAAGGAACTGGCGTCCATTGGTCAAAGAAGGAATAAAAAGCCATTTTGTTGGCAAAGGCTTCTTTGTATTTGTATTTGAAGCAATGGAAGATAGAAATCTAATATTCAGAAATAACCCATTCTTCATGGGGCCTTAGGGACTATATCTGAACCAATTGACTCTATACTTCGACCCGACCCAAGATGTGCCCTCGGTTGTTCTGGTCTGGGTGAGATTGCCCCACTTTCCTCTCCATTGTTGGAACCCTAAATCCTTGGAAACCATAGGCAACAAGATAGGTAAATACATTGACCAAGCAGAAAGAAGAGACTAGTACTCCTATGCTCGAATTTGTGTAGAAGTAGACCTGGAGGAAGGTCTCCCTAAAGCCATTAAACTCACGGTGGCTGATTGGTCACACATACAAGTGTTATATTACGAGAAACTACCATTTAAATGCAGACACTGCCATGGCTAAGGATACTTTTCCAAGTATTGCAGAAAGAAATCAGAGGAGGTAGTTGAGAAAGGGAAGGGAGATCAATGGACTTAGGTCTAGAAACCAATACCATCTCAGCAAAGCAACAAGAACAAAGGGAAAGCCGCCTCCACTGGGAGGGTTGCTCCTCCAAAACCCCAAGCAAAAGGAAGCTCAATCCCTCCAATAGCATACATATCAACCAATCCCTTTGATATTCTCAGCACACCAGAAGAACCCCAAGATTAGCAGGTAAAGAGAATGAACAACAGGCAAACAACATGGAAGAAAACAATAGGAAAGAGGAACCAGTCCAAACCCAAAAAGGTGTCTTTAGTTCCCTAACCTATGCAGATATGGCAAGAAATAAGACCCCTGATACATCGGGATCCTCAGAATATGAAACAACTGAGAGGCCCTTGAAAAGAGTGGGGAGGAAATCTCACAGAGAGGCCAGAGAAGAAGAAGCAGAGAGACAAAAAATTCAAGGAAATTAGGCCACTATAGAGATGACTATCAGAAAAAATACTAGAACTAGGCCTCCCAAGAGAGGAGTTGCCCCAACCCCTACCAATAAATAATGTGATTAGTCTCTTGGAATTGTAGAGGGCTGGGGAACCCATCAAAAGCTGAAGCAGTCAAGAGCCTATAAAAGTCAAAACTTCCTGAGATCCTCATGCTCCAAGAGACTGAAATAGAAGGAGAAGCCCTTCTAGAACTCAGCAAAGCAAAATGGAAAACAAAAGCTAAAAAAGTGGTAAGTGTTAGAGGTACATGTGGCGGGTTAGCTACTCTCTTGCAGGGTGACAAATTCTAGCTTGAGAACTCCTTTCAGATGCAACACTGGATTTACACTGAACTCCAACATCTTCCAAGTAAGTGACGCAAGAAAACCATCGTATACCCACAGTATGCATATAAAATGCATATATTCTATTTGCCCCAGGAATTTTAAACTCTCTGCCGAGTCAAATGTTCTTTAAAGAATGGTTTAAGGTCCCCTTAATTACTTCACATGCGGAACTATTCCATAAACTAGCCTAGTCTTTCCATTAATTAATTCTTTCTATTGGGACATTGTTCAACCCTCATAAACCTTCATTAAACTTTTATTCAGTCCTTCAGCCCGCACATATATAACCAATCCCCAATCTTTATAACTATGGTTATATTTGGACTAGCTACATAAAAACCTTTTATCGGCGCTATTTCTATTATAAACCTTTTATAATAGAAATCCACATAAAACATGTGTAAACATACCTTTTTGCATTCCTTCATTACTTAGCACATTTCTCGAGGCCTAGCTTTATCGCAGTCGCAATCCTTCACGGGTCACACTAACATACATTCCTCCTTCGCATCCAATATGCGATAACATATCCGAACTTCAAATACAATAACCCCATGTCCATTACCTTCTCGGGTCCATTCTTGTCGCATATCGCAATACTTGTCGGGTCCACTCACATCGCACCTTCGCATATCGCACTTGTTAAGGGCACGATACTCCTACCTTGGAATGTTGCGATGCGATCTAATCGTCGATCGCATCAGACTTCGCATATCGCACTTCTTTAAAGCCCAAGGTCCGTCCACTCACCATTGAGATATTGCAATGTAGGATTTATTAATGATTCACTACCATTGATCAAAACACCCAATCCAATGGTTAATGATAATATCACTTATCGCAATTGCAATCACTTAAGGCCGCTTCACTTACTCCCAAATTATGTTGCGATGCGATATTAATTATCCCGTTCTCTGCGACTTAATCTTGCCCATTGATCATAAAGATCCAACGACTTCTATGCATTGATTCTTTACTCCTTTGTTCTTCTCTTCACTTGGTTTTACGCCATTCCTTCAGTGGTTTCTGTGGTCTTGGTTTACTTCGGGGTTTCTTGTCCTTCCACTGTTCCGCTGCGCAACTCCCTCCTGAGCTTAACTCTATGTGTTTCTTTAATCAATTTCACTCCTGGACATTACTTTGATCCTTCAATCATTCAATGATCCATTCCAATCCTCCGTATCACCCTTCTCTTTGTGCTTCACCTAAACTTTGCCTGCATACATGTATTATGCAGAATCCCTAATACATACAGAATTTATCATTCCATATTCGAATCACACACTTACACAGTTTCAGAATTAAATCTTTATACATACATATGAACAAATGATTACATAATGAGACTCTCTGTCTCTCTGACCTGATTTTCTAATGTTAGTGGCCTCTATTACACAGTCTACCCGTAGGGTTACAATCACACTCTAATTAGCTTTATTACCTAACCAGCTAACCTATCCAACCTCTGATTATGCCTTTTAGGCTTACATTTATACAAAAGGATTCTACAACCAATTCCTGGTTTAGATCTATAAACTCCTCAAAAAAATCCTAAAATCTCTTCCTCATCCCTAAGGATCCTCTCCAATCCACAAAATCATGAACTAACTCCTAATCTGAGTTTTACAATTAATTCTCAAATCCCTCAATCTTCAACTATCCTAAATCTCTCATATTCTCCTGCATTCGAGAATATTTACAAATATGTCTCACAATATTCAATTAATTCCTATTCTCATTAAAATCACTCAAAATCCTAAATAATTACATTAATTCATACTTAGGAAACCAACTTCCTTGAAAGCACAAGACCCCCTATGTCTACTAAGATACAATGATATTGTTGAGTTGATTGTTCCTGAATCACACTCCCAAAGTAGAAAATATTTATGATCACCTAATCATGTGTCTTGATATGTTGATAGAAAAACCTCTAGGGTCCCAAACTTAATTTTGTTACTGCCCAAATGCCTTGCACCTTTGCTGCTACTGTTTGTCTATTGTCTTCTGTTTCATGTTCCTTTCCTTGTCAATCAAGTTCAAATTCTGATTGATCATCCTTCCTGCTGCTATCAATCTCTTCCATACGGACTGTCTCATCATTAACTGCCATAATTCTTCAATCTCCATTTCCAGCACATCCTTGGACTGGTCCTTACTTTGCCACTTACTTTTTCCTTTTTCTCTTTGTTTCAGGTTGTTGCTGCTATCCACTAACTCTTCAATCTATTCTTCTTCTTCTTTGAAGTTGTCAAATTCTTATTGCCTCCCTTTAATCTTTACCCTCTTTCACGGTTATTTCTTTCTGCATTAAATCTTGACTTTCCAGCATTCAAACATCTATGTTCCATGGATTAAATTCTTCCACATAATCTTCTTCTTTCATTTTTATTTGGCTGCTCCTCTCTGCCAAATTTCCTCCAGCATCTGCAACTAAACCTGTAATCATAAAACAATTGTTAAAATAAAAATCATAAATCTTTTGCGTGTTTTCTTCCTTTGGCAACAATTCAGCTTGCTGCTCTAATTCTTCCTCCTCTGTCAGCACATCAGTATGGGGTTTTGCATTCTCAGTAGAATTCACGAGACTATCAACTAGTCTCTCCTCCACACCATTTGTTTCAATGATGTATTTATGTCCTTGTCCACTATAGTGAACTTCTTCATTCTCATCCAGTTTTGACTTTACAATCTGAACACTTACTTTTTGGTTTTATAGCCTTTTCTCCAAAAGACTTAACTCATGCCACAAATTTTCCATTTCACTTGAAATTTCTCCTAAAATCTCTGTACAATCCTCACTATCTTCTTCTTTGTCACAATTATAACTTCTCGTTGACACAAATTTTTCCTTCTTGATTAGAATAAAATTCTGATCCTCCATCTTTGTGACAGTTTTAGATGTCTGTTCATCACTCCCCCTTTGGTCATTTAGGAAAATCAATTCCTTGTTGTTCTTTCCAATAGAAATTTTCTTTTCATAAGTCACAACTGTCTCATCCTTACTGAAGATATTTCCTCCACTAAGCATGGAATTTATGAACTCCTTCTGCTGTAATAACTCGACTTGATCTTCATTTGAAATACAATCATCATCATACTTTACTTGGCAACTTTCAGCTTCATTCAAGACAGTTTCATAAAATTGTTTATCTTTTGCAATACCTGCATTCACGCACACCTTGTTAGTTGTAAAACCACAAGACCTCATGATCTCATTTGATGATTCAATCACCAATTCCTCCTGTTGTTCCAAGTCCTTTACATAACTTAGAAATACTTCTATGTTCTTCTCCTCAATCTCATCAAGTCCTTTACTTGATTTCTTGATATCCTTCTCTACTTCTTCTTTCAGAATAGAATTTAGATTATGCCTATCTTCTTCCTTCTTTATGTCAATATTAGCAAATTTTCGTCCTTCACATGGTTCACTGCAAACATACATAAATTGTCAGATTTAAAATCATGTGACTCTTTGGTCTCACTCGAAGTTTCAGTCTTCAAGTCTTCATCTTCACCCAGAACTTCACCCTGCTCTGGTTCACAAATAGACACTTCCATTTCCAACTCAACTTCTCTGAGTTTTTCCATCAGCCACTTGACTTGCCTCTGCTGTAGCCTTCTTTGTAACTTATACCACTTCCCTGGCTTCTTCTTTAAGATCCAACCTTGTCTCTGGTTTTCCTCTAGTATCATCATCAATACATTGAGGTGTTCTTTTAACTCAACAATCTCTTTGTCAATTTCCTCTTGACTCATCCTCTTGTCATTTTCCTTGGCATCTTCCTTCTTCACTTTTCTTTTGTTGTGGTCTTCCTCAAAACCTCTGCTATAACTATTAGTAGTCATCTTCTCCTCCATCTCTATGAGTTCTTCACTCACTTACTTACTCTGAGTTGCATTAAAGCCTCTGCAACAACAAGTCCTCCCTATTTCCACTTACCTCACCAAGCTTTCCTCTGTACTTGGTCTTTTGGCAAGCACTTGGTTCTCTATATTTGGAACCACCTTTGAGAACTCTTCTCTACTCCTTCTAGGCTTTAACTCATCTGCACCTCTCAAGAACACAATTGTCCTCTTGTATTTCAATCACCATGAAATACTTGGTTCTGACCACCTCTTCTTTCACTTAGAAACTCATACCAACTTCTTTTATCCCTTAACAATTCTACCCACATCCTTTGTGAAATTTCCTTTGTGATCTGCAACAATAGCTTTGCAGTAACAAGTATCCTCCTTGCTACATATGCCTCACTAAGCTTCTCTCCTTTGAGTTCAGTCTGTTAGCATTTCTCTGGTTCTTTCCTCTGGAATCAATTGAGCACTCCTCACTCTAGATTGCTGCAACCTTCTCACCTTCTTATGCTGCTACCTGTGCATCATTATAAAAACCACACATTCTCCAGTCTTCAAATCAAATTAAAACAAACATATAACCTCACCTTCAAGACCTCTACATGATCTTGTTCCACCATTTTCTATACTTCGAATGGATTGTCCTCTGTCTCTTGCATCTGCAATTCTTCCAATATTCTACTATACCTTACCTCTGTATGCTTACTGTTTGTCAGATTAGAATTTGATCCCCTCTTGCCTTCAACATCTTCAAAATATAACTATGTTCTAAATTTTCTCAAGGAAACCTTCACATAGAATTTCTTTGCGCTAGTTTAATACCAAATGTTTCAATTACAATTCTGCTCTAATACCACTTTGATGCAGGAAAAATCGTGTATACCCACAATATGCATATAAAATTCATATATTCTATTTGCCCCGGGAATTTTAAACTCTCTGCCGAGTCAAACCCTATTTAAAGAATGGTTTAAGGCCCCCTTAATTACTTCACATGTGGAACAATTCCATAAACTAGCCCAGTCCTTCCATTAATTAATTATTTCTATCTAGACGTTGTTCAACCCTCATAAACCTTCATTAAACTTTTATTCAGTCCTTAAGCCCGCACATATATAACCAATCCCCACTCTTTATAACTATGGTTATGTTTGGACTTACCACATAAAAACCTTCTATCAACGCTATTTCTATTATAAACCTTTTGTAATAGAAATCCACATAAAACATGTGTAAACATACCTTTTTGTGTTGCTTCATTACTTAGCACATTTCTCGAGGCCTAGCTTTATCACAATCACAATCCTTTGTAGTTCATATCCAAACTTCAAATACAATAAACCCGTGTCCATTACCTTCTCAGGTCCATTCTCGTCGCATATCACAATACTTATTGGGTCTGCTCACATCGCACCTTCGCATATCCTACTTTTTAAGGGCACAGTACTCCTACCTTGGAATATTGAGATGCGATCTAATCGCCGATTGCATCGGGCTTTGCATATCACACTTCCTTAAAGCCTAAGTTCCATCCACTCACCATTGAGATATTGCGATGCGATATTTATTAATGATTCACTACCATTGATCAAAACACCCAATCCAATGGTTAACGATGATATCTCTTATCGCAAATCGCAATCACTTAAGGCCACTTCACTCACTCCCAAATTATGTTGCGATGCGATATTAATTATCCCGTTCTCTACGACTTAATCCTGTTCGTTGATCATAAAGATCCAACGGCTTCTATGCATCGATTCTTTACTCCTTCGTTCTTCTCTTCACTTGGTTTTATGCCATTCCTTCAGTGGTTTCTATGGTTTTGGGTTACTCCAGGGTTTCTCGTCCTTCCGCTGTTCTGTTGCGCGACTCCATCCCGAGCTTAACTCTATGCGTTTTTTTAATCAATGTCACTCTTGGACATTACTTTAATCCTTCAATCGTTCAATGCTCCATTTTGATCTTCCATATCACCCTTCTCTCTGTGTTTCACCTGAACTCTGCCTACATACATAAATTATGCAGAATCTCTAATACACACAGAATTTATCATTCCATATTTGAATCACACACTTACACAATTTCAGAATTAAATCTCTGTACATACATAATGAGACTCTTTGTCTCTCTGACCTGATTTTCTAATGTCAGTGGCCTCTATTACACAGTCTGCTCGTAGGCTTATAGTCACACTCTAATTAGCTTTATTATCTAACCATCTAACCTATCCAACCTTTGATTATGCCTTTTAGGCTTACATTTATACAAAAGAATTCTACAACCAATTCCTGGTTTAGATCCATAAACTCCTCAACAAAATCCTAAAATATCTTCCTCATCCCTAAGGATCCTCTCCAATCCACAAAATCATGAACTAACTCCTAATCTGAGTTTTACAATTAATTCTCAAATCCCACAATCTTCAACTATCCTGAATCTCTCATATTCTCCTACATTCGAGAATATTTACAAATATGTCTCACAATATTCAATTAATTCCTATTCTCATTAAAATCACTCAAAATCCTAAATAATTACATTAATTCATACTTAGAAAACCAACTTCCTTGAAAACACAAGACCCCATATGTCTACTAAGATACAACGATATTGTTAAGCTGATTGCTCCTGCATCGGTAAGATAAACGTTGCTCTTTTCAATCTCTATGTTCCACTACTCTATGTAGAAAAGGAACAATGTTGGCAAACCCTAACTGATTTTTGGAAACTTACTCCCTCAATAATATAATAATTGCCGGAGACTACAATCTAATCCTAGACCCAAAGGAAAAAAGAGAAGGAACCACCAGTAGAGACAACTTCCTCCCCTTAGTGGACAACCTGATTCAACAATGGGACTTAATGGACTTCAAGCCAAAAAAAGGGCTATACACCTGGACAAACAACAGAATAGGGGAGCAACATATCTTAGCCAGGCTGGACAAATTCCTTATTCAGAGTTCCTTCCTCTTCGAGAAGATGATAATTTCCACAAAAAATCTGCCAAAGTGGAACTCAGACCATAAGCGCATCCTCCTTCTGATGGAAGAAGAAGAAAACATGGGACCAATCCCCTTCTGGTTCAGCCCTCTATGGGCAAACATGGATGGGTTTTTGGACACAGTGAACAAGGCCTGGTCCACTCTTGTTCAAGGATCACCTAGATATGTTTGGGAGCAAAAGATAAAATCCACCAAAATAGCCTTGAAGCAATGGATAAAAAATCCCACAGTCTCCCCCACTACCCAAAGAAAACAGAGCACCAAGCGGCTGTTGGATCTTCAAATGGGCTTGGAGACACAAGACATAACTAGAGTAGATATTCATAGGGAGCAAGAACACCAAATCATCATCCTCCGGGCATTTAGAGAAGAGGAAGCATACTTGAGGCTCAAGTCACGCAATCTCTGGCTTGAGTATGGAGACAATAATATAGCCTTCTTCCATAAGCAAATTCGTACCCACCTCTCTAGAAACCACATTGCTGAAATCACCTTGCTAGATGGGACTGTTCTTAAAGGCACATCTCTGATAAAAGAGGCGAAAACCTCTCATTTTTAGTTACTATTCAAAGAATAAGGCGTCTAGGATAATGAGGAAGGGCATGACTTCCTTAAGCATGTTCCAAGGATGGTTAATGAGGAGGACGATGCAACTCTCCTGAAGCCATTCACTGAAGAAGAAATTGGCAATGTCATATGGAAGATGGAACCAGACAAAGCCCCAGGACCAGATGGATTCTCAATACACTTTTATAGACTCTGTTGGGATATCATCAAGGCTAATTTGCTCGAATGAGAAAAGGATTCCTTCGGAAAGCCAAAGTGGGAGGAAGCACAAATTCCACCTTCCTAGCCCTAATTCCCAAAGAAGCCAACCCAGAGACTTTCGACAGATTCAGACCAATCTCGCTTTGCAACGCGTCCTACAAAATTCTCACCAAGCTGCTGGCCAAGAGAATAAAACCTCTACTAGACAAACACATCTCTCCCAATCAAGGAGGGTTTGTTAAAGGAAGGCATATCCTAGACAATGTGATCCTGGTGCAGAAAATCATCCACTCCATCCACCAACGCAAAGAGCAAGGTATGCTCATCAAACTGTGTTAAGCTATGGTATGTTCTATGCTTAGAGCAGTTTACTTATCTTTATTATTATTATACATAGATTAGCAATCACATGCACATAAAGTAAAGTGTAGATAGAACATTAAACGATTGACAGAAAACAAACCGAGACAAGAGACACAAGATGTGGCGGCTACCTAGGGACAAACCCCAATATGGGGAAACACTTTGATAAAATCTTATTTTATCTTTAATAATTTAGCAGAGAGAAATAGTACATAAATCTGATTTACATCAGCAACAACAAACCCTAGATTAGCCTAAACTAGGGCAGACAATATCTTGCAAACTGACCGTCGGATCGGCTTGATTCCTTCACCAAAAAATGCAGCCTTTAAAGGAGATCCAGATTCACCTACAACACAGTTATGAGGAGGGAGTCTGATGGTCAATGTTGGTCAAACTTTTGATCTGTAGTTGCAGCCCTAAATTCTGCACCTTCCTTCCACACATGTGAGAGAAGAGTCTCTTTCTGTGTAGTAGGAGAAGAGCCTCTTTTCTGCGCAGGAGAGAGAGAGAGAGATGTGATGAGTTGAGTAAGTCCAAATGAGGAAAATATCTCCTGTATTTATACACGAATGTTGATGATGAATAGATGCGCTTGTTGGGCTTCTGAGCCTACATGAGTTTCTAGTAGGCTTGATAATTATTCCATAATCAAAATAAATTCATATCTCCATAAATACTTATCGGAATCGAATGATCTTTAGATTAATCCTACACCTCTCGATGAGAGAAATCTAATAAAAATATTATCAACCATGAATAATATGACCCACATGGAGTTTGGCCCTAGTTTCCAATTTTAACACTCCCTCTCAACTAGGGAGAACTCCATCTGTAATTCGTTTTTCGGTCGCTACTATTCATCCATCAAATGCACTGCCCTGTACAACTTGACCCTTGCTCTACTCTTCTCTATTCTGCCTGCCCTGCTCTGTTTTGTTTCTACCCTGTTCTGATCTGTTCTGCACTACTCTTCTTTCTCCGAATTATGAAGAAGAGGAAATGATCGAGGATTATCATACCATCCTCCACTGACTCAAAGTCAGTCTCAGAGTGTGTACCACTAGTTCCAGACCAGTCCTCAACTGACCCGAAGTTAGTGTCACAGTGGATACAACTCCTACCTTTGGTCCCAGACCAATATCATTGATCCCAGATCAATGAAGGTTACGAGGATGAACCATACCATCCTCCACTGACTCAAAGTCAATCTCAGAGTGTGTACCACTGGTCCCAGACCAGTCCTCAACCGACCTGAATTCAGTGTCATAATGGGTACAACTCCTACCACTGGTCCGAGACCAGTATCATTGATCCCGGATCAATGAAGGTCATCTTAGTTTAGGCAGTATGGTAGATACAAGGGTGCGTCCATCGGTACTACTATGGTCCCTATCCTCATTTCCCTACTCATTGATCAGATGAGAGGTACTTCCCATGAGTCCCGAACTGCATGGGTAGGATGCCTCGACAGGAGAACTTAATCAATCCTATCCTCACAGGAGAACTAATCATCCTGCTACATAATCGCCATGGAGAACACATCATCCAGGCCTCACAAGAGAACTAATCATCCCGCTAAATAGTCGTCATGAAGAACACATCATCCAGACCTCACAGGAGAACTAATCATCATGTTACATAGTCGCCACGGGGTGTACATGTACACCACTAGGGGATGGTGAATCGCCCTGTGGTCATATGTCGCTCCAAGAAGTACCCCGCACCCCCCCCCGGAGCTCCCAAAGCTCAATGCATCATATAGGACCCTCATTAGATGCTCTTTGAACAACAACAAGTTGTTCTCGGAAAGTCAGGAATTTGACTTTCCCTAGGGGCTTTGTTACAATTTCAGCGACCTGTTCAGCTGTACCGATATGTTGGAGCCTTATTGCTCCTTGCTGCACCATATCTCATATATAGTGGTACCTGATATCGATATGCTTGGGGCGATCATGAAATACAGGATTCTCTAACAAATGAATCCCACTCTGGTTGTCACATAGGATCACAGTGGTATCCAATGTAAGTCTAAACAACTCACTGAAGAGCTTTTGCAACCAGACTGCCTCATAGGAGGCCATGCTAGTAGCAATATACTCTACTTCGGTAGTGCTCAAAGCCACCGACTTCTGCTTCCTACTTATCCAAGATATTGAAGCAGATCCCAAGGTGAAAAAACACCTGGAAGTGCTCTTACGATCCACCACACTGCCTGCCCAATCAACATTAGTATGTCCAAGTAGTCTCACATCTTCGACAGTGTATATTAACCCATAAGGGATTGTGCCACGAAGATATCTCAACAAATTCTTGGCACCAATCTAATGTATGTGGTGAGGTTCAACAGTATGTTGACTCAATGTGTTGACTGCGAAGTATATGTTTGGATGGCAGTTCACTAAGAACATTAATGCTCCGATGAGTTGACGATACTTGGTGGCATTTCGTAAAACAAGTCCAACAACATTACTGCTTAACTTTTTGAAGTCAAGCTCCATCGGGGTAGTTACGGTCTTGCAGTCCACCATACCGAATCTTTTCAGAATCTTCACCACATATTTTCCTTGAGACAGGAAAATTTCCCCTGGCTTCTGCCAAACTTCGAGTCCTAGGAAATAGTGCATCAGTCCTAGGTCCTTCATTTCAAAATTTAGAATCCAACTCCCTCTTAAATTTGTGAATGAGAGGGTCTGCACCTGTTAGGAAGAGGTCATCCACATACAACACCAATATGAGAGGTTTTCCATCTTCAACCTTAAAGTAAAGGTTGGGATTGACTTCACTCCTAGTGAATCCCAACTTCATCAAGTAGCTATCGATCCTCACAGACCATGCTCGGGGTGCTTGCTTCAGCCCATAGAGAGCTTTCTTCAACCTGCATACATGATATTTTTTATCATAAATCTCAAATCCTTCGGGTTGCTCCACGTAGACCTCTTCTTTGATCGAGCCATGCAAGTACGGAGTCTTGACATCTATTTGATGTAGGTTCCATCCTTGTGAAGCCACAAGGGCTACGATCGAGCAGATGGTGGTATATCTGGCAACAGGTGCAAATATCTGGTCATAGTCTATACCTTCCTTCTGGGAGAAACCATGAGAAACAAAACGAGCCTTACATTTTTTTGTACTTCCATCTACTGCATGCTTTATCTTGTAAAGCCATTTAGAAGTGACAACTGTCTTGTCCTGGGGTCTGGGAACTACTTCCTAGACATCATTCTTCATAATAGACTCATATTCTTCAGTCATAACATCCTTCTATACTTGATGCTTGACAGCATCTGAGAATGATGAAGGCTCATTTTGTATGATCGTGCTTATGATGGTAAGGTATCCTTGATATGTGTTAAGTTTCTTACTTTCACAGAAGGTTCCTCGGGGTGCAGCATGTCCTTCAGCATCATCAAGTAGCCCCCTAAGCCATGAAGGCCTCTTCCTAGAAGAGCAAGGCTCATGTGGAGGAGGATCAATAGGATCCATGGGTTCCTCCACATCAAGCACTGTCTCATCTATGGTGGTGTTAGCGTCTTCGGCCCATAGAAACTTCAGAAGTATTTGATCTTGAAGCATAACATGAACAGTTTCCATGAACGTACGATTCTTCCTTTCCGCCACACCATTCTGCTCAGGAGTGTATGGTGTAGTAGTCTCCCTCTTAATGCCAGCCTCTTTACAAAAATTATGAAACTCATTAGATTCATATTCAATCCCATTATCAGTCCTAAAGATCTTGATCTTATTTTCGATTTGATTCTCGATCAAGGATTTGAAGTGTCGAAACCAGGAGAACACTTCATCCTTCTTTTTCAAGAAATATATCCAAGTCTTGTGAGAATAATCATCTGTAAAAGTGAGGTAATATAAATATCCTCCCAAGGAGTTCAAAGGCATCATACCAGATATGTCTGAGTGAGCTAACTGCAATATATCGGAGGTATTTCTTTGGCTTGAGGGGAATGGTCCCCTTTTCAACTTTTCTTCAGCACATATGGGACATAGACCTTCTTTCTCTAATCTGAACTTGGGCATCCCAATCACCATTTTTCTTACATCACGTAGAGCTTTATAGTGAAGGTGAGCAAGCCTCCGATGCCATAATTTGGACTGAAGAGATGTGTCACAAGACATGACACCTAGCGGACTTCCTTCGACTTGATATAATGAATCAACTCGAAACCCAAGAGTGAAAGCATCTTTAACATTGTTTTTCCATGCACCTACCTTGCCATCGTTGAAAGCCACCTTGTAGCCTTTGTCTTCCATAGCCAAAATGGACACCAGGTTCTTTTTGAGATCAGGTACATGTAATACATCCTGTAGGTGGATTGTATTACCTTGATTCAATTTAAGAGAGACATTGCCTACACCTTTCATGGGATATTTCATATTATCTCCATGGACAATTTCTAGGTTGGTTTCTTTCTCTATTAGATTATGGAGAACTTCTTTGTAGAGTTTAGACTTTTGTGATCCATAATATGATTGTGAGAATAATTTCGGCAAAATCACATAGAGAATCATTTGTCGATGCATTTCGAACCAACTAGTGTGGTTCATTGTCAGGACAAGTTGAGAAAATCTGAGCGATTAGTTAAATAGGGGATGCAGGTCCTTCCAACGCTAACTAGGAAACAGTTAAAAAGACTCCTAATGCCTAGATTTGACCTGGGCCTAGGTGGGAAGGGTCAAGGTTTGTTAAATAAATTATTCAAATAATACTATAATTCGTATAATACTTTCTAATCTCATGGAATAATAATATACAATAATTAAAATCCTTAATCATAGGGTAAATCATATATAAAGAAACCATAGTTTAATTTTATATTATTATTCCAATTATTTACTTCTCAAATAAATATTATTACTATTATTATATTATCTTCAAATTAATATTATTAATAATACTCGCCTAGGGTAAATTTACTAATTAAAAATGTGAGTAATTTTATTAAGGGAATAATATTACTATTATTACTTTTTTTATTGTCGTTTGATTATAATAGTTATATAAATATTATTACTATTATATATATATCTTTAAATTAATATTATTAATAATACTAGCCTAGGGTATATTTACTAGTTAAAAATGTGAGTAATTTTATCAAAGGAATAATATTACTATTATTACTATTTTTAATGTCGTTTGATTATAATAGTTATATTTAAAGAGACTAAAATGATATCATCATTACCCTCAAATAGATATTATTACCATTATTAATATTAATAACATTCTCTGGTAAAAATTCCACTACTACTAAATAATAGTAATATTATTATTACTAACTTAATAAAACTGATAATACTGGTATAGGGAAACACGTCGACAAATGATTCTCAACTTGTCCTGACGATGAACCACACTAGTTGGTTCGAAACGCATCGACAAATGATTCTCTATGTGGTTTTGCCGAAATTATTTGCACAATCAACTTCTTTGTAACCAATGAAGTGCCTTGAGGCACCACTATCAATAAGCCAATTTCCCAGTGAGTCCGGAGGAGCAGAGGTAGATAGAGCAGCTAGTAGATAATATTCATCCTGCTTATTATCAACAGTGTTAGATTCATACCTGGAATTTCTTGCCTTCTTGAATGGTTGTCCTCTTCCTTGATTCCCAACACTCCTTTTACCTTTCCTATTAGATTTTCCATTCCTTTGATTTCCATGAGAGTGATTTTGATCGTCGTCCTGATGAGAGTTCCTTCTATCAGGGCATTCCCTTGCATAGTGACCTGTTTTATCGCAAATGTAACATCATCCTTTTATTCCACCCTTAGGTCCAGACTTTCTTTTTTATTTAGTCCCAGAATTATTTCTTTTTTTAGCATGAGAAGAAAAGGCAATAGGAGGACTTTTAGGCATGGACATTTCTTGATTTTATACCCTTGTTTCTTCTTGAATGCATCTTGCCATTAATTCCTTGAAACTAGGAATTACGTTATTGTTGAGAAGAGTAGTCCTGAACACATACCATTCAAATGGTAATCCTCCAAGGGTTGAGAGTGCCATTTCCCTATCAGAGATAGTTTCTCCAATAGATATGAGATCATTCCTGATCTTAGTGATTCTTAAGAAATATGCTTGCATGCTCTCATCTTTGCCCTTCTTAATTTCCTTCAGCTTATTTCTAAGAAAAAAAACTTGATTTGCATCATTAACTTTAAATAAACTCACCAGTCTATCGTAGATTTCCTTGGAGGTGTTCAGGTCAAAGATGAGGCCACCAAGCGCTTGTCGATAGAGTCTTGGATGATCTTCTTTGATTTGACTTCACTAGTTTTCCATTTGTTCTTGGCAGCAACGGGTGCATTTGATGGAGGCTCAACAATATTGCCTCTCACATGGTCCAATACTCCTTGATCTTCTAAGGTTTGATCGAGAGACATCTTCCATCCATGATAGTCAGATTTCTCATGGAGCTTGTCTTCGACAGGGAAGAGTGTCGAGGACCACATAGTTCTTTTAGGATAGCCTTTCCAATCTTCTCTTCGGTGATTGCTCTTGCTCTTGCTCGGGCTTTATCTTCACCTCAGCTCTGGTTCCATGTTAAGTTATGGTATGTTCTATGCTTAGAGTAGTTTACTTATCTTTCTTATTATTATCCATAGATTAGCAATCACATGTACATAAATTAAAGCGCAGATAGAACATTAAACGATCGACAGAAAACAAACCGAGACAAGAGACACAGGATGTGGAAACTAGCGAGGGACAAACCACAATATGGGGAAACCCTTTGATCAAATCTTATTTTATCTTCAATAATTCAGCAGAGGGAAATAATACATAAATCTGATTTACATCAGTAGCAGTAAACCCTAGATCAACCCTCAACTAGGGCAGACAATATCTTGCAAACTGATCGTCGGATTGGCTTGATTCCTTCACCAAAAAATGCAGCCTTTAGAGGAGATCCAGATTCACCTATAGCGCAGTTTTGAGGAGGGAGTCCGATGGTCAACACTGGTCAAACTTTTGATCTGCGATTGCAACCCTAAATTCTGCACCTTCCTTCCACATGTGTGAGAGATGAGTCTCTTTCTACGCAGTAGGAGAAGAGCCTCTTTTCTACGCAGGAGAGAGAGAAAGAAAGATGTGATGAGTTGAGTGAGTCCAAATGAGGAAAATACCTCCGGTATTTATACACAAATATTGATGATGAATAGATGCGTCTGTTGGGCTTCTGAGCCTACATAAGTTGCTGGTCGGCTTGATAATTATTCCATAATCAAAATAAATTCATATCTACATAAATACTTATCAGAATTAGATGATATTTAAATCAATCCTGCACCTCTCGACAAGAGGAATCTAATAAAAAAATTATCAACCATGAATAAGATGACCCACATGGAGTTTGGCCCTAGTTGCCAATTTTAACAAACTGGATATGGTGAATGCCTTCGATAGAGTAAGAAATTCCTTCCTTCTCCATGTTCTTTATGCTTTTGGTTTCAATTTTGAATTTGTTAAGTTGATTAAAGCATGCATTGGAGAACCTTGGATAGCCCCTCTAGTAAACGGTAGACCTACAAACTACTTCAAAGCTACAAGGGGAATAAGGCAAGGTTGCCCTCTGTCCCCCTTCCTGTATATTTTGATGGTAGACTCTCTAAGCCGAAAGATCTCTGTTGAGAAACTTAACGGGACTCTTCCTAGCATCAAGGTGATACTAGGAACATCCCCAATCAATCATGCCTTTTTCACAGATGACTCTATCCTTTTGGGAGGAGCCTCTATTAAAATAGCAAGAGCCTTCAGTGGAGTAATCACAAGCTTCTGCAGAGTCTCCGGAGCTTTGGTCAATAATAGAAAAAGTGCAGTGTACAACTGGGCTGTAGATTGACAATCTATTTTCAGGATTTCCCAAGCCCTAGGCTTCATTGGATATGTATCTTGGGATAAATTCAAGTATCTTGGCCTGCCTTTAACCTTGGGCACTACTAAGGCCCCTCACTGGATGGAAATTATCAGCAAAATCAAGGCAAAAATGATTGCTTGGGGAAGAAAATGGCTCACCACAACTGGGAAGCTTACTCTAGTCAAGTTAGTACTCTCATCCCTTCCTATCTATTAGGCCTCTTTTCTCTTTGCTCCAAAAATGATCATCGATCAGTTAGCAAAGCTCATCCGAAATTTTCTATGGCAAGGAGGAAAGGGGAACAAAAAAAAATTCCATATAGTAAACTGGGACATAGTGAAAAGGCCAATACCTGAAGGTGGTCTTCAAGTTAGAGATCCTGTGTTGGCCAATCTGGCAATGGGAGGGAAGATCCTTTGGAAAATGTTCTCAAACTTAAGACACCCTATAAGTCAAGTTTTAATTAAAAAATATCTGCAAATACTCTCGATAAAAAATATGGATGAAGGAGCTTCTCACAAAGGAACCACGTTGTGGAAGTTGTGTAGCCAAGGCTGGAATTTCTTCAAAGAACAAATTTACAGAATACCAGGAAATGGGAAAAGAATTAGACTATAGGAGGACAATATCATGGGTCCCCAACCTCTAAGTGTGGCACCAGATATAGCTGACTTGCGTATCTGGCTCTCCTAAAAAGGTATTCACAAACTTGTTGGAATTTGTACATGGGACTTAGAAGGGAACTGGAGTAAATGGGAACTTCATCGCCCTCCTAAATGGATGCTCCCCCAACTTCATCAATTATTAGATAAACTCACGGGAATAGCTCCTATGCACCTGCATTTGAGGGACAAGTGGGGCTGGGGGAAGATTGGAACTTACTGAGAACGGCTGGGCTTTGCAGCTCTCCAAGAACTACAACATCAGATCCATACTACAAAGCTTTGGCACCATATATGGAACCCATTTGGACTCCCAAAAATCAACTTCTTCAGCTAGAGTCTCATGCACGAAAGGACCCTCACAGGGGAAAACTTAGAGAAAAGAGGAATTGTAGGTCCTCACAGATGTCCTCTCTACTACAAGGACCAGGAAATGATTGATCATTTGTTCATTGGCTACCCCTTTTCTCAAGAGGTCTGGTTGTAAGCAATCATGGGGCTCAACACCCAAATCCCTCAGCAGTCTTTAGTGGTTAGTCTTTTCGCAACTTGGAAAGATAGATATCCACACCCTTTGAACAACAACTCAACTTGGACTAAAATCTGGAATGAAATCCCTAAATATATTTGTTGGGGAATCTGGTTGGCTAAGAATGAAGCCATCTTCAACAACACACTCCAATCCACCATCACAATAACTACCAAGGCCAAAGCCTTACTGCTGGAAACTATTGAAAATAGACCTCATAAGCCTGACAACTACCTACTCCCTGAAGAACTCATCTGGCTAGGTGAGTCCCTAAGACGGGCAAGCATCAAGAAGAATATCCATTTTCCTAGCCATAATCCAGAGTGGCATCTCCGAATCTCTGAGGAGGATTTTAAAAAAGGGTGGAAAAATCAGAGAAAAGTCACAATTTTCTTTGACGAAGCCTCCAAAGGAAACCCTGGGACATCAGGGGTAGGAGGAATAATTTATTCAACAGATGGTTAGAAACAGGACAACTTTTGTTGGGGTCTAGGACAAAGCACCAACAGCTAGGCTGAGATCCTAAGTCTGCTCAAAGTGTGTCAGTTGGCTCAAAGGAACATAGGGGAAAACCTTCAAATATTCAGGGACTCTGAAATCCTGATTAAAACCCTTACTAAGGGCAACCAACTCATTAACGCTACTCTAAACAAGACCCTAGAAAGAATATGAAAGTTGACCAAAAACTTCACTTCATGCTTTTTCTATCATGTCCTGTGAGCCCAGAACAAGGAAGCTGATACAATGGCTAACAAAGGATGTCTGCTAGCCCAAGGTATGCTAGTGAACAACAAAGAAGAAGCTGAAAGGCACCCAATTCCTTAACAGGTTAGGAGAGCCGTTCAAGGAAAGATTCCTATAGATCAAAAGCTATCACAGACATACTTCCACTGACGAGGAAGAGTGACTCACTTCTTGACATGTCTTCAGCTTCCCACATGGGCCAACAGGGATGGGAATAATAACAGGGCGCAAAATGGATTCCATTCAAAACAAGGCTTTGATGGCTGTGATGCGTAGGCTGAGGGTGGGGGATGATTTGACGGCCATCGCTTGTTGGAATAGGCGGGGAGCTAGAGACGCGGGGAGTGGTAAGCAGTATTCTTCACACTGCTTTCGGCTTATTGGTAGTAATCCAAGAATCGGATGCGATGTTCCTTTTGGCATGACGCGAGGAAGGACAAAATCACCCTCATCACGTGCTCCAATGGAGTTAATGGCCGAACAACAATTGGATGTGATTACCATTGGATCCGGGAGGGGGAAGATCTGACGGACATCGCTTGCTTTTCTTGGCAGGGTCTTATCCATGTCGTGGGGCCAAGAATGGAGACGACTCTGGTTAAAGCTAGGTCATCAAGGGATACGATAACCATCGAATCTGGGAGGGTTTGATCTGAAAGTCATCACGCTTCGCAATTGGAGGGGAGTTATTTAGCCGGGAGCAGTAAGTGAGTTTCATCGCACCACTCTTGGCTGCTTGGTAGTTTTGTATGAATTGGACGCGATGCCACTTAAGAGCTGACGTGTGGCATTACAAAACCACCCATATCACGCGCTCCTGAGGAAATAAAGGTCGAAAAGCGATGGATGCGATATGCGTCGGATCTGGGTAGCGGTAGATTTGATGGCCATCGAGTGTTGATCACTATGGGGGCTACCATGTAGTGGGATCGAGTACAGTGGAGAAGACACGCTTTAATTAAACTCATTAAATATATGCGGGTTTGTAATTTGACCATGGAACATAGTTTAAGTGGATTTTATATCAACCCAGGAAAGCACGAAAGTTTCAAAGAAAAGAGGAAAGAAAGGCAAAACTCTAAGCCGACTTCAGAAAAGCAAGGATCTCTTAGCCTGCCAACTGCCTTAAAATCAGCAGCTAACCTCAGATACAAAAGCCAAATTAGGAGGACTCGAATGAGCCAAATTTCTTGCATCTTTCTGTATTCGAGGTCATTTGGCATGCCCAAGCTCTTTTGATAAGTAAAACTTAACAATTTATGTTTATATATATATATATATATATATATATATATATATATATATATATATATATAAGTTATTTTAAAAAATAAATTAATTGTTTTGTTTTTCCCTAACTGGGTAATTAAATGAATAATTTGTTGTGTCGAGTCATTATCAGAATTTGATAACATGTAGCATTATGTTTAATTCGTTGTTTCATGACATTCAAATTTGATAATGTGTAGCATTCTATTTAAGCCACAATGACACTAATGTGTAATTCAAGAAGAAATGGGTTTGTAATGTAATCAATTTTTAAACAAATTTAAGGCTTTACAAGAAAAAACTATTTCAAATTTAATGGTTATATGAAACAAACAAAAGCCATAAAATCTAGAAAATCAAAACAACACATAAATATATAATCATCCACTCTTCATTAAATGTTGGAGAGTTTGAATGGAGGGTTTGACAGTAGAGGGGTGTTGGACATAGAGCAGGCTTCGAGATGCAGGGTAGAGTAGAAGTTTGATTTCATAATTGACTATGGATGTGGGTATGGGACCCATGGACGCAGAGAGGAGTAGAAGTTCAATTTTAGAAGGTTATGGATGCACAACAGAGCTTGAGTTTAGAGTTGATGCAATATGAGGAGACATGTATTAACATTTTAATGTGGATAATGTGAATCATGAATACTTTTTTTTTGGTAAATAAAGGAAACTTTAAATTAACATAGAACATAGTACATCAAGAGATTTTTGTACCACGGTCTGCCACTGGGGAAACTAGACCAACGGTAGAAGTACAGTTTCTTAGGACTAAAATGTGTAGTATACTCATCGTAAGTACTATAAGGCTATTACAAGATGCATAAACACCATAGTTATGCATGGAAGCCCAACAATGCCAAAAGGACACAATAACAACAAGTTCTTGAGAAGATATTGGATCTACCATATTCTGGTACATACTAAATGAGAGCATGCAACTAACTGAAAAATCCATGAAGTATCAACCTGAAGAAAAGACACCAATGGAGGTTGATGGGTCTCCCGGAGAGGATGGACTAGGACCTTTAGTGAGAAAGTTAAACCATGAGCAAGTCGGTGGTTTTCAACTCGATAGATACTAAATTGTAGACATGATTTGGTGTTGTTTGTCTGTCTGTCCATTAAAATATTTATCGAGCAGGATCTTGGTAAATACTACCACACAGGATTCAATATCTTCCATTTTCCTGGTACTATCGTCATTTCTAAAGTTGATTCTGCCATTCATGTCTACATGGGGAGTAGTACCAATTTCTTGTTAAAAGGGTCCTCATAGAGTTCCCTTGGAGTTGGAAAGTCGTAGCTTGTGCATGGGAGCATGTCCTCACTAGCATGAGTGGCCTTTGGGGTCATAGATATGTCCTATCAAGGGAATTTTGATGCTCCATTAGATTCTAAACTTGAGGGGAGTTGTTCTTTGTCCTTAGAAATAAAACTGAGATAGTCTAAGGTGAAAGGAGAGTTGTGGAATTGAGCCTAGGGCACCATAATGTTTATGTTTGGATCTGATGAGCCAATATTGATAAGGAAATCCACTAGCTTATTACCATTTCTTCTCTTATGCGTCAGAATCACACCATAAAATTGTTTGAGAAGCTCAACTATTTTGATGATGTAGTTTCCTAATCTCCAATAGCTTAAAACTTTGTCTAGCTCGGATCCATTTTGAACCTAGATAATAGTTTGAATGATAAAATGGTAGTTCCCTCGCACAAATATTTTATTGATTCCTTGAGATTGGGCCGCGCTAAGCCCTTGCTCCAGAGAAGAGAACTTAACAATGTTGTTACTATTTAGACCCATGGAGCTTGAAAAGACAAAAAGAGGACCCCACAGTGATCCTTGAAGATGCCACCATACACGTTGAGCCTGGATTACCTTTGGAGGCACCACAAAAATTAAATTTTATGAAGAACATTGGTGGGGGAGACCAACACTGAGGATAGGAGGGAGATCTAGAAGTGTGATGGCACAATGGATTGGAGCGAGGAGGAGCTAGGCCAAGAGTAGAGAGAATGATCCCTTCCACTAAGGAGGGATTCTAGTCCTTCAAAGACCATTTCGTGGCAAGAGTAGTTTCCCTAGTGTTTTTAGAATAACCTCCTAAGATTTAGCTGGATCACTTGAGAGACCTTTGAAAATTCTATTGTTTCGTTCTTTGCATTTTGATCAAAGGGTAAAACTTGGGGCTAAAATTGATGCTTTGTTAATTATAGGATTTTGGAAGGCAACGTTGCACCATGATGAGAGTGATTCTTTGATGTCTAGAAAAGGATGGAAATTAGACTGTCATAAGAGTGTAGATAGTTTAGTCCAAAGATTCTCAGCATAGGTACATTCATATAAAAGGTGATTGATAGTCTCTGAGTGATATTGGCAAAGAAAGTAGTAGGAGGCGCCTTCAAATCCTCGCTTCTCGAGGAAATCCCACATTAGAGCACACTTTCCTACTAGTAACATAAGAAGTGCACTATTTTTTGCCCCAAATTCTTATGCCATAGAGAGGAACAAATTATCTATGGGGGAGGTTAGATATTTGCAGTGAGAAGACAATAAGCCTCTTTGAATATGAAGACCCTTATCGGTTTATGACTCCATCGAAGTTTATCAGAACCATCAACAACTGGAAGCTTTCATTTATTTAGTAGGCATTCAAGATTAGTCCATTCCTCTATTAGGATGTTGAGTCCCCGTTCTTCTTTTCCTTTTTAGATTCTCCAAGAAGATTGGTTGTTATAAAACTTCTAGTAGTGCACAATTTGGGTAAAGCCATTATTTGTTAAGAAGTATTTTAGGTGAGGATATTGGAGCAAAGAGTCCAGGAGGGGAAGTTGTTATCATGCATCTTCCCATAACTTGGCTTCACCTCGATTGTGGACTTACCAAAAGAAGTGGCGTTGGATTAATTGTTTATTTTTCTCTTCCAAGTTCTGAATCGAGGATCCCAAAGAGAACTTGGTGTCCTATAGTTTCGATACAAAGCTCATACTAGGGTAATAATTGTTGTTCAAGATTTCTTTCCATAATTCTTTGCCTTTTTGGAGCATCTGCCACAACAATTTCACTCCCATTACTTTATTGATTTGTTCAAGATCTCATAGTCCAAGGCCACTATATTTCTTTGGGAGACAAACCTTATCCCAAGCCAAAAATGCCCACTTTATTTATCTAGTTTCTCCAACCCATATAAAATATCTATATAGATTGTGTATGGAGTGCAACACTCCTTTGGGAGTTTTCAAGACTAAGATTCAATATACAGGGAGAGCCTACAATTTTTTTTAGCAAAACCAAATTAAAGGTAATATTTAAATATCTAAAGGCTCAATTATTGATTTTGTAGGCCAACTTATCCAGAAGGTCTTGCTGGTGAGAAATTTCGATGGAGTTTTCCACAAGAGGGTCTCTTAGGTAGTTGGTTAGGAGAGTGGCTTTTTGAAATCCCAAAAACTTGGCGAGGTGAGACTGAGTGATAACATGAATATTAAAGAAGAAAATATGGGACTTAGAGGGCTTGATCGAGATTCCAAAGGCTACCATGAATTCATCCATGATTTCTTTGAGGGATTAAACTAGTTGGACTATAGGTTAACCCATGATCATGGTGTCATCCATGAATTAATGGTGGTTGGTGGGGTTCATATGACGATTTAATTGGATTCATTTTATCTTTCCTAGGAGAGTTGTTGCTCAAAGGTAGTGTCCAAGGCCCTTCACTGCCAAGACAAAGAGAAAGTGGGATAGGGGATCCCCCTTTCTAATGTCTTGGATGGGTGAAATGGGGAGGAGGGGGAGCAATTGATTAGGATGGAGAAGAAGGGATAAGAGAACAAAGTTGAGACCCATAATGTCCATTTATCAGAAGAACCGAAGCCTTTGAGAGTGTTATAAAAATAAGGGAAATTTAATTTATTAAAATCCTTAGAGAAATCCAACTTGATAACCATACCTTCTTTTCTATATTTTCTCATTGAATGGATAAGTTTATGAGCCACCATAATTCCATCAAGGATCTACCACCCTTCAACATAGCCTAATTTCTCTTTGGAGATGAAGGATGGATGTAGAGGATTTATCCTGTTGGAAATGACTTTTGAAATAATTGTATAAATGAAATTGCGTAGTGCAATGGGGCAATAAGCACTCGAATCTTGGGCTTCAAATGATTTTGGAAATAGAGTTAAACAAGTAGCCTTGAGGGCTTTGAGAAATGATTGGGATCAATTAGATTCTTCCACAAGAGCATGAATTTTCTCCCTAAGGAAGGGCCAATAATATTCAAAAAAATCTGAAGTAAATCCATTTGCCCCTAGGCATTTTTTTTGGAAGGTTCATGACCACCTCCTTAAAAGGTATTTCCCTCATGAGTGCTTCATTTTGTTCATTGCTAACTATCTTGGAGATTTTTTGTAGGATCTTGTTGATGGATGAGAGGCGAGGGGAGGTGGAATCCTTTAAGAGTTTACTATAGAAGAATGTAAGCTCTTTCTTTATATCTGCATGAGCAATTATTTGTTGGGCACTGGTGTTCCTAAGATAGAATATTCTGTTGTGGTTTCTTCTTTAGAGCATGGACCTGTGGAAAAACTTGGAGTTTATCTCCCCATCCTTTAACCAAGTGATTCTTGATTTATGTTTCCATAAAAGTTCTTCCTAGTGACTTCTTTGATCCAGTTGAGCTATAAGATTTGCCTTTTTGGTTCAAATTTGGTGATTGACCCTCAAGAATACAACGTTGTTGGAACTTCTCCATTTGCTCCTAAAGCTTGGATTTTTCTTCAAATATGTTTCCAAACTCCTCTGGATTCCATTTTTTAATCTGGGATTTGGAAAGCTTGATTTTTCGTTGGAAGTTGAAAATGTGCAAGGTGCCATGGGTTTGAAAATTTTGCCACCAATTTTTGGCTTTCTCCAAGAATGAAGGGCCAGTGAGCCAGAAAATTTCAAACCTAAATGACCTATTTTATAGGGTCGTTTGAGGTCAAATTCCAACAAGATGGGCCAATGATTTGATGCGACACTGGTTGATATTGAGGCCTCCATAAAAAAAAAAAAAAAAAATATATAAAATAAATAATAAATTGAGCAGTTTGAGAGATGAGGAAAGTGATCATGCTTACAAGCGATTTGATACCACCCCTATGACATCCCTGTGAAATTAATTCCCATTGTGAACATTTAAAATAATTCCTTATAATTATATAACTTTGAAATTTAAAATGGTTGACAGAGGGACACAGATTCCATTGCTTGAGGATTTGGTTGTTTTAAATATCAGTCATGGGATGATTGAGTGCGTTTAATGGGTTGAATGCTTATTAAATTCAACAGAAATCAAGGACATTCTCATGTTCTCTTTGGGAAACAATTACAAGCAAGGAAAGGACAAAATTAAATGATCAGTATGGGCTACGCTATCAAGTTGGTTGATCTATGTATACCACTCACAAATGGGGAGAACCATTATGGCCGAGATGGAAAAACACATGCATTATTCTCTTATGACTCTCTCTCACGTGTGGGAGGAAAAGGGACCCTATGCGCACATAGAAAGGGGGACGATGAGAGGAGGCTCAAAGGTCCTGTTGAAACAAGCAGAGGGAGGTTGAGAGGCTCCTATTAAAGGAAAGATAATCATTCACGAATTTATACACACAGACAAGAAGGGAAATGGAGGTTGAGAGGCTCAGGTTGGAAAGAAAGAACCATGCATGATTCATATGTACAAGTAGAGAATGGAGAACAGGGAAAAGAGGAGGCCGAGAGACTCTTAAAATTCAAGCATAGTTGTTGAGAGGGCAAAGAAGATATCATGACTAAGAGGATTCAGGGAGATGGGAATCTCATATGATAATCCAACTGAGGAACCCAAAGGGATTTTTTTTGATAATCACTAAGTAGCGGTCATGCCTTATAGGGCTAATAAACTCCATTGAAGATTATGTTGGTTGATAACTTCTTAGAGGTGGAGGCGCAAAAGGTTAGTGGGCTGATAACACTTGATGGTAATTCCATGGGATTGGACTGAGAATATAGGTGGAAGTTCCACTAAGCTACTAGTGATTGCACCCTTGTTCCTTCATAGGTAACACAACTGATAAAACCTCCTTATCATTAATCTTATATCTCTCTCCACATTTGAATTAAGACTCTTTGTGTCCAAATACCTAGAGATGTTGGGGTGACACAAGTTCCTCTATATAAAGTCCCTTTGTATAAAGGAATTTGTTCCCTACGTGATGTGAAATCATTGAATAGATGGTGTGTGAAGGCAGTGTGGCCTTCAGACACTTTATTTCAACGGATGATATTAGTTTAATCCCGTAAGTGGATGATGGTTGTATGTGAGCGAAGTGGTTCATTATGTTTATTTGTTTTGATAAATAGTGGGTGGACGTGAGGTAGCCTCGAGACACCATGTTTCAGTTGATACTATTGGTTATCCTTTGAAATCACTCTACATCAAGCTTTAGAATTTGGCTCTGGGGTGACAACTACAAGAAAGACTTGGTTTCATCTTGTTTATGGCTAGGTGGAGAGTTAGAATACCAATATCATTTGCTAGATCTCTTATAAGATAAGTATGCTCTTGTGTTTTTGTGCTTGTGGTTATTATTATGTCTTTGATATTTGCATAAAAATAATGTTATGCTAATGTTGAGGAGTGATGTTTCCTGCATTAATGAGGAATGACAATGTTTTGTGTAAAAATATTGTGAAATGGGATTGTCTTATGGATGTTACGAGCTCGAAATAACTCAAGACTGCTTGAACATGAGGAGATTGAAATATTTATTTTTGGGTAAATGATTTGTACTAACCTGTTGGTATAGATGGTGTTTTTGTTAATGATGGGCACACATTGACAATAAGGAATGTGGAATTCCTATGTAGAAATTCTCTTGAATGTCTTCCTTCAAAAATGGTTATTCTTGTGATTATCCTAAGTCTCCAAAATGGTCTATGTGACTTGAGCATGAAGAGGTAGATGATTTTTGTTAATTAATTGAACGACTTCATGAAAATGATGAGACCAGTGGGACTTGGTTTACAAATTGTAAGCTCAAGAATGATGAGACCAACGAGCCTTGGTTTACAAATTGTAAGCTCAAGAGGGATGATGCTAATTCTCTCTCTCTCTCTCTCTCTCTCTCTCTCTCTCTCTCTCTCTCTCTCTATCTATCTATCTATTTGTATATGTATACAATTTGTTTGCAGGTTTCTCTTGTTATATTTGTATATGTATATAATTTGTTTGCAAGTTGCAGGACAAGGGGCCTTATAAAGCTATACATATTCCAGGTTAAGTCGAGAACAGAGCTATCATAGCCAAGGTTGCACTAAGTTCCTTTAGAAAACCATCGGGCTCAAGCTTATGCATATATAACGAGTGAGAGCCGAGCCATAATACTCATAGGGCTTGGGAACCAAATTGCAACAACTTATATACAATAAAACCAATATGATCGAGTTCTGAGTGTGGAAGGGCCCAAGTACTTCACCTTTAAATTAAGCCATGGGGCAGGCAGTTTAGGGATTAGAATGGCTAGGGGAACGCAATCCTATTAGGCCAAGTGAACAAGCGCCATAACCAAGTGCATAACCATGGGATATCTAGGCCATGGATGGATGATGTGGCAGTGGGGTCTATTGAATGCCCAAAATGATGGAAGTATCCCCAATCAAATTATATGCAAAACCTCTCAGTGGGATCCATCGTTACATGGGATACAACATGGAGGATGCAACAATGGATTACGTTGCCTGATGGTTGGGGCTAATGACCCTAGACCCCATAGATTTCGAACCCAAGTTATAGTAGAATGCTTAGGATTTAAGCCTAGGGGTGACCTATTGTAAGGTACCCTTTGGTGAGGACAAGCATCGCATGGAGTGGACAAGTTTGCTTGCCAATTAAAGGGGAGGTTATGCTATGAGATGGAATTGCATTGCCACGTAAGCGTGGGAGATTGTCCCCAGAAATTTGATGGGGATCAATGTGTAGACTCATCGAGGTTCATTGCAGGGGGGTGACATGGTCATAGAGGGCCTACACTAGTATACACCATATATATATAATTACATATATATATATATATATATATATGTTTGTGTGTGTGTGTTTGGTCTGTGTGGACCGTAATAGTTGTGATTAGTTCGTGACCAGGTATGAACAGGTCAACAACTACCACTTGGCATGAAATGGTATGTGATTTGGCAGTATATACTACCAAATCACATACCATTTCATGCCAAGTGGTAGTTGTCGACCCGGTCATGAACTAATCGCAACTATTATGGTCCACACAAACCAACCACAACCACTTGGCATGGCATGGTATGTGATTTCATAGTATATGGTATGTGTGGACCATAAGAGTTGTGATTAGTTCATGACCTTGTATGAGCGAGTCAGAAACTACCACTTGGCATGACATGGTATGTGATTTGGCATCCACATGGGCACCAGATGGTAGGTTAAGTTGGTGTGGCTCAATATGATTTTCCAAGACTTTAGTTAACCATATCTCTCAATCTAAGAGTTAGATTTGGACAAGTCTTATATCATTGGAGCCTCCAATCTGATCCAATGCCTCAATCCTCTTATTATGCCCTAGGCTGTGTTTTGGCCTCCCAACCCAAAATTCCATAATTTTGGCCCTGCAATCTCCCCAAAAAAAATTGGACCTGCAACTACAACTACCCAAGAAAATATGTGAACTGGAGAGAGAGAGTTCCTCCACATGTGCGAGCCAGATAGAGAGAGAAATAAATGAATGCTTCCTTCTTTTTCATACTCTTTTTCCTTCTTGTCCTTCACTTAGATGCCCAAAAGATTCTTGTTTTAGAGAGATTGAATTGTTCCCTTGTGGAGGAGGTCAAACTGTCTTTATATAGTGATAATATCTTGGGTCGAATGGGTGTCTCTTCTGCCTAGGCCAACTTGACTTGGAGGGAGGTTGACTTACTAACTTACGAGCCAAAAATTTAATTTTGAAAATTCAAAATTTTCTCTTCTAAAAGTCCATAAGGACATGACTCAAAAATAATTTTTTCTTTTGAATCTAGCATGAATACATTATGAATACCAACCATAGTTACAAAATTCGACCCTCCTCCTTAACTAGGGGGATATCCATAATGATTGTCTTGGATGTTCTCAAGTTGACAAATTTCTCTATGAAAAGGTTTTAACTAATTATCATCAACATCAACATCATCATCAATCTAGTCAACAAATCTGACATAAGGAAAATCATCAGCCACAACTAGATGGTACCACTGACCCATAATCTTGGTCGGTACTCCTAATAAATGGCACAACATGTAGCATCAACTAGTCATCATAAATTTGGTCGGTAGTCATCATAAGAATGTAAACACTAGTCTAAATTGACAAGATTGCTACAAGATCACTTACTTTCGAGATAACTTGCCAAATTCCCAAGAAAATCAAAATCAAATGATATGGGACAAAATTTTTTATGAAGTAGGATGTACTAGGACTCCATTACACGTGGAATCACTCAAAAATACCCCTGTTAACATGTGCTAAAAAATAGCAGAAAATTACGACTCTAAAAACAGGAAATTCAAGAATTAGTGAGCTAGTTAACCTACCAAATGCCAAACCTAATCAAGTGAAAATGCTATGAGATAAATGTTGTTATTATCTTGAATGTTTTTAGGACTTAATCCAAGTGGAATCAACTCAAAATAGGCTCGTTAACATGTGCTAAAAAATAACAGAAAATTACTACTATTTTGCTACAAAAGACTTCTAGAAATTCTAGATTTGTGAACTAGTAAACCAATCCAAGTAGCTCAATGATGAGTATGACTTTTCAAAGTTGTTCTAAGGATGCATCATGTTTGTGACTCTGTAAATAACCTGCAAAACAACCCACTTCAATCATTTAATCAATATGACCTACAACAAAAGAAACATGAATTGTAAATGTAGAATTAAGAGATGCAAGTGAAAAAACAAAATAAAGAAATTGTACAAGAGGGATTTGAGGCTCTTGGGATGGCCAAGCCCAAGGATACTCAAAGTCCTATAAAGGAAACCAAGTTTTAGAAGCTAAATATGGAACCAAAATTCATTATTTTAATCAATCTAAGTACATGTTTGCTAAAAATGAAAGTGGAGCTGCTAAATAATAAGTTTTCTCCACAACAAGACTAAGAAATACATGCCTCTAGAGGAAAATTTGAATTGGTACTTATAAAAATAGATGGGGAAGCATCCTCCTTGAAAGGAAAAAACTTTCCTCTCCAAAATCCCTCAAAAAGTGGATCTAGTTCCCAACATTAGGAATTTTCATTTAATGACAGGCAATGTAACGCCTCCTCCCACGTTTACCCAAATTCATAAGCTCATTAGGGTAAACATGAAATGAGAGTTACTATGCGAGATTCGAGTTCCAATATGCACTATGGAAAATGGGTCCCACATGTCCAAAACTGACTACAAACACCCAGTGACACATGATCACACTGTTATCATCCTAACTTGACCCAACACTATTCTTCTCAGTTTCATTTCCTTATATTTAACACAACCTTTATTTTTTGTAGTTTTTCGGGTTCTAAACTTTCGAGGTCATTTTGAGGGCCTAAATGACATTTTTAGGGAAAATAGAAAGACCGAAAAAGTGAATAGCCAAAATACTCAGATACTTTTAGCCTCCTCATGGAAATATTCGAAACAAGGTATTATGACGATTAAACGAAGATCGTATGCCAAAGTTATGACCCTAGGAAGTTAGAGGTCCAAATTACCCATTTATATAAACACTTTGTGTACATAGTACTCTACAAGTAATAAATGCATATTTGAACATAGGGGTATGATACTTATCTAAAAATACTTAAGAAGGTCTAATGCCCTCTCATAATAGTTGTCATAACATTTATTAGATCATGCATTCAATAGCCAATCATTTACCAATCAAAACATGATAAGAGCCATAACTAGAATTTGTCATGAAACCATGCTTATAACCGGCATATAACCATAATAATAACAATGATAGAACAACCATAAATCCACATCATAACAAGTACATTTACTCATAGAATACAAGAGGAAATAACTCTTATTAACATATGAAAAATCCAACCAAGTTAGGGACTTCCATGTACCACTTGATCATAGATTTCGCTGAACCAAATCTTTCTTTCAGCCAATCACACCCGCTCCATATTCCAAGCATGAATGTGGGATCTCATGGAATAAGCCAAGCAAAACCAAACCATGGCTTCCAAAAGCTAAACCACCTCAACCCTCAACCAGTGATTCCACCTCACAGTTGAACATCACTAACCATCACCAGATTGGTCTCTACTCAAGCTATCCAGGGCTCCAGAGCATTTGTTCCAACCCAGCTCCAGGACCAGTAACTCAACCCACAACTGTCGCAGGGCTCTAGAGCGTTTTTCCAACCAAGGCTCCAAGACTAGTAACTCAACCCACCAAGGGCTTCAAAGAATTTGTCTAACCAAGGCTTCCAAGACTAGTAACTCAACCCAAGTTGTTCCAAGGCTTTCAGAGCATTTTTCCAACCAAGGCTCTAGGAACTAGTAACTCAACCCACAGCCATAAGGAAAATGAGCACCAATAAGAAAACAAATGGGAAAACCCGCAACCCCATAGCTATCCAGAAAATGGAAAGCGTAGGTAAAACCATTGTCAATCTAGGAAATCCTCCATTTCAATAACAAATCATAACAAAATAACCACATGCATACACCCTGCATGCCAAAATTAGCAAGTAAATCATACATTCAACTTGGTACCTGAAAAGTAATCTAATTGTAGTTTTTGATCTCGTTTTTCCCCTTGCACTTGCGAACTTTCCTTTGCCTTCTTTCTCCAAATCCAATGTGCTCCAAGAATACTCCAACGTTTCTCTAAGTGTGCAAGAGTGTATGTGAGAGAGAGAATATAAGAGAGCTCCAAGCTAAAACTAACAAAAAACCACGAAATGGTCCTTAGAAGCCTTTTTATCATTGAGGCCTCTATTTTCTTCATTTTCCTTTATTTTTCCTCACATGCAAATATGTGACCTAATTTCATCTCCCTTTTCTCCTATTTCCATTATTTTCATAAATAAACTGCCAATAATGCCTCACGTCTTTCCAAAGTTTTTGCCAATTTCCATAGCCATTAATTACTCACAAGTGATCCCCATCACTATGTTTTTTTCCCAACATTCATCTTGGAATACGTGTCCTATGACCTTGGTCTTATTTTTTACTTTATTAACTTTATTACATGGACTTTTAACCAAGGTTGTTACAGGGAACACATTCCTAGATTTTCTCAATCAGTGGAGTTGCAGAATTTGTTCAATAATTTCATAATATCTTGTTCATTTATTATCCAATATTGGTCCATCCTATAGTAGGGAGAAAATCCCTATATTATCTCATTCATGATTTACTCAATATTCTACAAAAATAATTAATATTAGGCACATAATATGCAATTTTCTGTAAACCTTCCTAAGGACATATTAAAGCTAAAAAAACATTATTAAATGTAGAAGGCAAGATTTAATATAGCCTTTGTGTGCCTAAGAAAGGTTAGATGGGCCTTAATTTGTGTCTAATTTGGAGGTCTATGATACCCCCTACTAAAACTATTGCTCATCCTTTGAAAAACCTACCCATATTCTTGCCCTATTATTCTTCTTTTATGCCTTAAATGACTTTTATGATGTCCCACATTGATGTGGATGTAACTTCCCCTACTAGATGGAACCCTCCATGTTATTCAATTTCTTCCTTTGGGTTTGACCTAACCTTTATTTTTTCATTTTATCTGTCCTTTCTTTTGATCCTTTCTTTGATTTCTCCCCTTCAATATCAGCTTCTTCTTCTCCTAAATCCTCCTCCAATGCTTGTAGAATGTGAATTATAAGAATTTTACGTGCAGAGCTAGGGTCTTTATTTTACCACTTAGTTTTTTATTCATAGGATTATGTGTCCTTAATACCTTCCACGACACACACTGAGGGTTTCCCCCAATGTATTTTCCTTCCAACCTTTGTAAAACTCCTCTCAAAAATAAAAAAACAAACATTTTGGTGGCAAACAAGGGCTATTACAGGAAACAAAGTTTCTTGTAGCAACTCTAAAAAAGGAATAATTTTGACAATGGTGGCCTTCGTTTTGAATTGTAGGAGTGAATTTTGGATTCTTGGTCATGACACATCATACTATCCAAGAAATTTTCATGAAGACCCTTGACTAGAAATATGAATTCTACTTTGCTCATTAAATTCTGGAATTAAAAACACTTAATACATAGATCTTTCTTCTTACAGAGGGAGAAATGATGGTGAATAACCTAAAGCAAAAGAAATGAGTAATGTGATGACCAACCTAGTGACTTGGATACCTTTCACCCTTGGAGAATTTACCATTGTGTAGCCTAGATTGTCTGTAGCAAATCCTCTGCAGTTCTATTGTGTTTCTTTGTACCTTTTAGCAATTAATTAATCATTGTCCAACACCCCAGTAGCAAAATTTTTATAAATTGTACAATCTTATAGTGGTCTATATGTATCCTGTAGCAGTTCTTGTAGCAACTTGTATGATCATATAGCAACATGTATGTATCCTGAAATAGTTCCTGTTTGCATGTCAAGAGGTGGTGGGTACTCCTTTTTATTTATTTATTATATATTATTAAAAAAATCTCTTTTTTTCATTACATGCAAAATAAACTCAAAGTACTTTGAGTTAACTGAGTTGGCCCCACCTTCCCCTTCACACTTGTCCTCTATCATGACTAAATGATAACAACCCAATTTCTCAATTCTTTTCACTTTTTTCTTGTTCCTCTCCCACACATGTGGATGTCTTGGAGGAAAAGTGAAGTTAACTACTAGATAAGGCCGAGGTTCCTATGCTACTATTTTTGGCTATAAAAAACATTTTCCCTCATACACTTGCAACAATTTTTTGAGCTAAAATAAGTCTATAGGAGAAGTTTTGAGGATTACATACCTGGGCCTTACCCTTGATGTGTTTTTGCAAGTGATATTGAGGTTGCTTATATGACTGTTGAAGATTTCTTTAGTGGTTCTGAAGCTGCTAGTGATGATCCTTTGATGGTTGCATGTTGTTTCTGAACAAAGGTAATGGCTAATTTGTTGGCTTTTTGAGGTGTCATCTTCTTATGCTCGTTGCTCCATGAAATGGCTTTTCTCTAAAAAAAACATTTTTTCTCTTCAAAGCTGCTTGACTTATCGAAGCTTGAAAATACAAGTTCTTTAGAAGATGGATCAAATGTTTTTGTTGAAGGTGAACAATGACCCTGCAGCAGTCCTGTAGAAGTTTTGTGGCTACCCAAGATCAAGGAGATGATCCATCAATGCTTCATGGTGGTCAATTCTTCATTCTAGTGCTTTCAAGTGCTTTTGACTGTGGAGGATGGGTGATGGTGGTGTGGTGTACCTCTCCTTTCATTACCCCATGGAAAACATAGGATATGAACTCATTATCTATGCATATTACAATCTTGTAGAAATTCTAGTTAATCCCGTCGCACTATAGGACAATCCTACAGTACAGATTGTTTGGTTGATTCTCAAATGGTAGATTGGATTGATCTGAAATTTTTTGAGCATGTTGCCATCATCCTTATGCATCTATCCATAAAAAATCTTGGCCAACAGATGCACAAATATCGATAAAATGGAAAATGGTTGTAGGATATGGAGGTCAAATTCTCGAAAAGTACGCACTAGAATTTGTTGAAATTTCTTGATCATGTTACCATCATCCTTATGCATCTCCCCATGAAACAACTCTAAAAAAAGATGCATGGTTTTCTTCCTTGTGCATTTTGACAATCCTATAGCGAAACAGAACTTTCCTATAGTAACTTAGGAAAATGAGAAAAATGAATGGGAAAGGCTTGGCAATGATTGGTGAAGGTTGTGGATGGTTAGGAAATGGATGAGAGTGATGTGGGAAAGCTTCCTGGTTCCTTTGAAGATGCATGCATTGGACTTGGAGCCAAATATGCAAGCTGACCTATTTACTTTGTTTTGATGATTTTCCTGCACATCCATCATGGTAAGAAGGACATTTCCTATCTTTTTTTCTTTTCTTTTTTCCTAGGACTACTAGTTGCCTCAATGAGGTTTTCAACTAGTGAGTCTTCCTAGGCGCCCCAAAAGAGGTTTTCACCTAGGATCCTTCTTTTTTTTTCAACCCGTTAACCACCTCATGGAGCTTTTAAATCAATGAGCCAATCTCAGGCTCCTCAAATGAGGATTTCACCTAAGATTTTATTTTTCTTCCTTTTTTTCATTTTTTATTTATTTATTCCTATCCTACTCTACTTGAAAAAAAGAAAATCCCTTTCAAGTATAAGAATAATTCCAATGGATCCATGTGCATATTAAGATGACAGATAAAATCATGTGTAGGCTCAAAAGATATGCTTTGATATGTACCTAAATATGAGAGACCAACTACTTTGACTGAGATGAGATCAGGAATTGTTGAAGAAGAGTGTGTTATTGTAACTTAGTGATTGTCTAGAACCATATTTCAATATAGTTGTGACGCCCTTGATTCACTTGCACATTTGGATCACTTTTTGTGTCCTCTTCTACCATGACATTCCAATCTTATTCTTTTTTTTATTAGTATTTTAAACACATAAGGAATGATGATAAGCATAACATAAATTCTTGATTCTCAGGCTCCAATGGCTGCTCTCCATTAAATTTGGTCCATGATTCCTTGATCTCCTCTGGATCTTATTGTTCTGGATGTTGTTCTTCAATGGCATAAAGAGAATCTCCTATTTGCAATACACTTCCCGTTCTAAGGTGAATACCATTCAGATCAAGAGGGGTTGTTTGGAAGTATTGTACCTCAACATTATAAGTTTTTCCCTCTTAACATTATACATAATTTTTTCTAGTAGATCCTCAAGTCTCTCATCTTATTTATTCACTCTAAATATTTCTTCTTTAAGATCATTATCGTTATATTTTTCTAGAAATATATTTTGCATATCATTCAATGATCTTATTGAATTAGTCTCTAAACTCATGAACCAATTAAGAGCTTTATCCTTCAATGCTACCAAAAACAATCTCATTTTTTGAGTCTTTAGTAAGTAACCATAATATCTATAATGAATTTAAAATTCAAAGAGAAACGTTTATGAATCCTCTAACCTCATACCATGGAAGTTGGGAAGGAAAGGTGGAGGGATGTTCTTCATATGAACATTGTTATCAATGTTTTGAATGAGAAATCCAAGAGGACCTTTCTCATCATCATCATCTCTATCCATTTCTCCTACATTCTCTATCACCTCCTCTTCTTTTATCTGTAAAAGTGGATAGTGATGTGGTTCTTATTGCACCACGTGATCAAATGAGGGGGGTTTGGTGTTGGAGAAGTATTTTTTTATTTTATTTTATTTTATTATATATATATATTTGAATAAGAATGTTAATGCAATGCAATTTTCTGTTGTTGAAATAAAATATGCCTAATGCAATTTTTTTGTTTTTGTAGAAATTTATCAACTAGGGGAAACAATGCATACTTTGACACCTCCTCAATAATGGCACCAAAAAGTGATGAGCCCCAATATTGCAACAAGAATGTTGCAACTCCCAAGGCTACCAACTTAAATTATCAACCTGGGGTTCGTACAAACTTAATAGGTGTCAGCACTATATGTGCAACATAAAATGTGCCCTTTTTTCGTTGATCTGATGCAACGAAGTTAATATCATATAATCAAGCCTAAACTAATTGCAAAAATAGAAATTCTACTTTATTTGCAGGAAATGGAAATGATGCTTGCCCTAATTGCCTAAATGTAAATTTTAGGATATTTGCATAAATGTAAATTCTATGACACTTGCAAGAATGTAAACATTAGTCTAATTGTATACTGTAAAAAATTACTTTGAAAAGAAACTAATCCTATACAAGAACAACACTTTGTAGTTGAAATCTCGAGAGCATGAATTCAAATAAATGGTCCTAATCTACTTTGAATGGGAAAATCACCCTCTTAATCATTGTGTTCAAAGGGACTTGGCTAGAGTAACAGAACTCATATGCATTTCATAAGAAAATCATCATTATCGTTCAATTTAAAAATCCGTCACCTAATCCTAATTGAAAAATTGTATTTGTAGTGAGAAAAAGGCAGGTTCAAAGTTGCATTGGGTCTTCCTCGATCATGGATTTAGAGCCTAGGGGTTATTATTCAAGCATAAGAGACAAAAACCAAGCTTTTGGATCAAATATTTTCAAGTTTACATGGTGTTACGGGATGCTACAAGACTGTTACATCATTGCTACTGCTCAAGATAACTTGTCAGATTCCTAATCTAATCAAATGCAAATGATACAAGATAAATTTTGTTGTGAAGTAGGATGTCTTGGGACTCCATTCCAAGTGGATACACTAAAAAATACCCCTATTAACACGAGCTAAAAAATAATAGAAAATTACTACCCTAAAAACTGGAATTTCAATTAGTGAACTAGTTAACCTACCAAATGTCTAACCTAATCAAGTGCAAATTCTATGGGGTACATTTTGTTATTAACTTGAATGTTTTTAGGACCTAATCCATGTATGAATTTACAGGGTAAGTTCCTTAGATAGAACACCAAAGGACACTTCTCACAAATAGATCACATATCAATACACCAGTATTCTTGATGTGGTTAAAACCCTCAAAGAGGGAAATAGTCCACGGCCTAAGCCAACACAGCCACTTCAAGAAATTTATTAATGTAAAAGAAATAAAATTTACATAAGATTATCTCATGAATGGTCACCTAACAAATGACCCTCCATGCTCTTTAAATAGAGATCATGGACCAACCAAGTGTTAAGCTAAAGATAAAGTGTCGGTAATACCGAGAAGAGAATGAACCGTCAGATCACTTCATGTCTAGAACATATCATGACCATCGGATTGTAAGTTACAAAAAGTACATACTAAAGAAACACACTTTACCTAACTATACACGAGACAAGGTTATACTTAATTATTTCCTATGTGTTGGAATTAAGAACAACTTGGGATAGAATTGAAGGATGCAAAAAGATGATACAATAGGAGAAGGAAGGAGACATTAGAGCCTATCCCCCCTTAGTGGAAACTTCCTGAACTCCAACCATAAATCGAAGTTTAGTAAACTTCGCCTCTGTGAGAGAATTTGTAATGATGTTTACAACTTGATCATCAGTTGAACAATATTTCACTTCGAGAACAAGGTCATCAATGAGCTTTCTAATGAAGTGCATGTGTAGTTCAATGTGTTTGTTGTGTTGATGTTGGACTGGATCTTTACATATTTGAATGGCATTTTGATTATCACACCAAAGTGTAGTCGGATGTTGCTGCTGAAAACCAAACTCTGACAGGATCTAACGAAGCCACAAGGCTTCCTTAATAACTTCAACGATGCCACGATACTCTACTTCTACTAAAGAAAGAGAAATGGAAATTTGTTCTTGCAAGCCCATGTAATAGGTGCAAAACCAAGAGTGAAGACATAACCTATAGTAGACTTCTAATAATTAGGGTCATTAGCCCAATCAGAATCACTAAAACCAACCAATAAAGGAGATGCTTCTACAATGTAATGAATCCCAAACTGAATTGTACCTCCAACATAATGAAGTATTCTTTTAGCTAATTTCCAATGATTTTCAGGTGGATTTTGCATAAACCGAGTAACAAGGCCAACAAAAAAGGAAAAGTCATGACAGGTATGGATCAGATACAAAAGTTTTCAAACAAGTTGACTGTATAAGGTGGCATCAACTTTAGGGGAAGTACAAGTGACTGAAAGTTTGGCTCTATACTGAAAGGGAGAAGGGGTTGGATTATAGTCTTCAATGTGAAAGTGACGTAGAATATCACATGCATACTTGGACTGGGAAAGGGAAATTCCTTCTTTGGATTGCAAGACTTGAAAGCCAAGAAAATAATGCAAGTGTCATAAGTCTGTCATTTCAAACTACTTTTTAAGGCTGGAATTCACATGGTTTATAAGGTTGGGATCACTACTAATAAGGATAAGATCATCAACATAAAGAACAAGAATTATAAGAGACTTAGCCACTTTCTTGGTGCAGACAGTATTGTCAGAATGACACCTAGAAAAGCGAGTACCTAAAATAAAGCTATCCATTTTTGCATACCAAGCCCAAGGGGATTGCTTGAGACCCTAAAGGGATTTCTTAAGCCGACATATAAGGCTGGAGTCTATTTGTATAAAGCTAGGAGATTGTTCCATATAGATTTCTTCATGCAAGTCCCCATGCAAGAATGCAAATTTTTACATCTATCTAATGGACTTCCCATTTGAAAGACGCAACAAGGGATATAACAAGGAGGATAGAGTTCATTTTGGAAACAAGGGAGAAGGTTTCAGTATATTCAATGCCTTCAACTTGTGAAAAACCCTTAGCAACAAAACGAGCTTTATGTTTATCAACTTTAACATCTGGTCCAAACTTGGTTTTGTAAACCCATTTGCATCTAACTAGTTTTTGTCCTTTCGGAAGAGGAACAAGGTCCCATGTATCATTTGCCAATAATGAATGATATTCTTCGTTCATAGTTGCTTCCCAATTTGGATGGCCTAAAGCTTCTGTAAAGGTGTCAGGATCATAATTCGCTTAAGCTTGAGCCAGTAAAGAAGAGGCTCTATCGAACTGAGAACGTGTACGGCGTTGATTTGTAGGATCACCTGCAAGAGCACCTGCTACATCTCGTGTAGTGCAGACCCATTTTGGAAGCTGAGGAGCTAAAGGAGGATCCCGAGAAGGTGGGGAAGATTTTCATCCTCACTATCATCATCTGAAGAAGGAATATTTTCAGAAGTAGAAGGGATATAGAGAGGTGGCACATCCATCGAACTAGGATCTTAGGCCGATATATTTTCAACTAACTTTACATCTCTTCTAATGATAACATTTTTATATTTAGGTTAAAGAAGTATATATCCTTTGACATCTTCAAAATATCCAACAAAAATACATTTTTCACTTTTAGGTTCTATGGCTTTATGTTTCTCATATGGAATATGGGCCCATGCTTCGCTTCCAAAAACACGAACGTGACTTACATCTGGTTTAATTGAGCTTCATGCTTCTTCTCAAGTGATATTCTTTAAAAACTTGGTAGGAGTGTGATTTACTATGTAATTTTCACAGTTAATTGCTTCTACGCAAAAATTAAGATTAAGTCCTTTAGATTGAAGCATACAATTAGACATTTCCTTTAAGTTGTGATTCTTCCTTTCAGCTACAACATTTTGCTGTGGAGTATATGGAACAATATGTTACAATTGAATTCCATGCTCAATGCAAAAGTTGATGAATTTGTTGTTAATATATTCTCTGCCATTATTAGATCTTAGCTTAATAATATGATGTCCAGATTATTTCTCAACAAAGGCCTTAAAGTCCAAGAACATGTTAAAGACTTCACTCTTGAGTTTTAATAAGTATACCCAAGTGCATATGGAGAATTCATCAATGAAAGTTAAGAAATACTTATAGCCAGAGAATGAAACAACGAAGTGGACCACATAAATCACTATGCACAAACTATAAAGGGGTTGAGGCATGCCAAGAGGCATGTTTTCAAAACTATCTCGATGATGTTTTTCGAGTACACATCCGGAACAAACACCATCTCTGCAAGGTACCATAGGAAGACCTGTCACCGTATTTTCTTTACATAGATTTTGAAGGGAGCGATAGTTTAAGTGAGCAAATTGCTCATGCCAAAGTTTTCTTACTTCATCATTATGAGAAAAAAATATCGAGGGAAGATTTTATGACCCATAGCTATTAAATTTATACAACCTTGTAGAATCATCAGCAATTCCAGTAGCTAAAATATATCTAGGATCTCTTAGGTTCTTAATTACAACATCATGAGGTGAAACTTCAACAGTTTTACTTTCACCTAAATGAGTTATCTGATATACAGATAAAAGGTTACAGGATAAGGTAGGAACACATAATACATCATTAAATTGACCATTGTCTAGATGAATAGTTCCAGCCCCTACAACACTAAGAGATCTACCATCACCAACATATATATTTTTGGTGTTACAATCATTTAAAGAAGAAAACATGGCTTTGTTTTTGGCCATGTGATAAGAAGCTCCAGACTCAATAAACCAATCATGAGAACGAGAAGAATAAGATAAATTTAGTGCATAACCAGAACGAGATGCTTGAAAAGCACATGCAAAAAGTGTTATTCCTAAAGACGAAGTTGAAGATGAAGAGTGCTCCAAATGGATGTTATGCTTCTTCATTGTTGCTTTCAAGGCTTCCATCTTCTTAAAGAATTTGGATTCTAAGTGGCCATCACGATTACAAAAGTTGCAATGTCTATCAGTCTTCTTCCCTTTGTCTTTAGTTGCCTTATCCTTTTGTTGAGTTGATTTTTCATTGTGAGACTGAAATGGCGTAGGACCCTTGCGTGGTTTAGGACCATTCTTTTTAGGATGTTTCCTCTTAGGATTCTTTGAACTTAGTTGTTGCTCAACTGTTAAGGCTTTCTTAGATGAGTTTACAATATTAAGAAGACCAATATGTAAGAGTTTTTCTTGTTCTCTTATTAAAGAATCACAAAAGGCATCAAAAGAGGGGGACTTGTAGTCTTGTCTTTGAGAAATAAAAGCTTCTCCAGCAGAATGGAGGGTGGAAACAAACACAGAGTAGGTTGGTCATAAATTAGTAATAATAGAATATATAAGGCTACCATATTCTTTCTTAACCTTAACACCTTCCAAGATAAGTCTAAAGGTCTTGAACTTGGACAAAAAATATTCAGTGGAAGAAAAATTATTGGAGTCCAATGTAAGCAACTCATTTTCGAGTTAATGAGCTCTAATTGCATTTTTAATTCCAAAAACTTTATTGAGATTTTTCATTGCTTCATCGGGTGTATCAATTTCTGTGATCTAGAATCTAAGGTCCGGAGAAATAAACATCCCTATCAACCCACATGCTTGATATTGCTTATTTTTCCATTTTTCTTGTATATCTTCATATTGAGGTTTAGACTCTTGGCCTGAGGCTATTCTGTAAAGACCTTTACTTCTAAGTAAATCCACTATGTAAGATAAACATTAGAATTAGTTGGTGTTGTTAAGAAAAACTAGGCATGGACTTTCCATTTTATAAGACATTGAAGTTGTATACACTAAAACTAAGTGTTCAAATGGAAATATCTCGAAAAATTAGGCCGATTAAAAAAAAACGGCTTTCGGATGAAAAAGTTATGGATTTTTGAAGAAAAGTTGTTGATGATGCCAATGAATCACATGAATGTTTGGAGGTTGATGATAATGTTATATTTAAAAGAAAAATCCCCCCCCTTTCCAAACTTAATCTAATTAGCTCACTTAAAAAAAAAATTATTACTTTACGTGACCCACTTATTTTTTCCCTTGGAAAAATCTCGGCAGATCAACCCTGAAGGGAATCATTTAAAGCCCATCGACCAAACTAGCAGGGCCTAACCCCAAGGGTGTCAAGGAGAGTTGACCCTGTGACCTCCCGATCGGTGAGGTACTTAAAAATGGGGACTCGACCAGTTGAACTAACCCTTGGGGCTTATGTGACCCACTTTTATAAATAAGTGAAAGTCACTTTTACAATGGTACTTTATGAACTATCCACTCAATTGTAACTTAAATAAAAGATAAAGTGATTTTAGAATTATAAGTGACTCACTTTTTATAATAGGTGAGAACACTTTTACATAAAATACTTTTAAAACATAAGTTACATTTGTTTTTTGAAAGAGTAACTCAACAAAAAGAAAGACTTGAACCCAATACCTCTATTCTCATAAAGTAACTTTAGACAAAGTGAGATAGTTTAAAAGGTTAATAAACTTTGGAAAGGAGGAAGGGGGCTTTTTTTTCTTTGCTCACTGAAGCTTTGGGGTGCATGCTTACTTGAAAAACCCCTTTTTTCTTGCAAAACAAAAAAACAACCACACAAACCAAATGAACAAGCAAAAGTATCCAAGTCTTACGGCTTAAAGTTAGATTTGGTCAGAAACTAGATATTTTCCCCAATGTTTCTATTTTTCCAAGATCACACTAAGGCGCGACGGAAAAGAGCATATGCATGAGAAAAATCCTTTCTTTCTGTTTCTAGTTTGCCCAAATCGCACAGACTCGTTGGACAAAGAGCATACGTAGAAATGAAAGGTATAGATCCAGTAATATTTTTTTTATAGAGGATTATAAATCGAAATAAACAGAAAGATAAATAACTATAACTGGAAATAAAGATTGTATACCTCCATATCTTAAAAATGACATATCTAGGGCTACCGGAAACCTTTTCGCATGAAATTAAAGGGGTTGATCACTAGAAAAAATGCTCCTAAGATAATAGAGCAATCATCTTGGCTAGAAAGCGGTCAGAAATAGTAGATCTAGGAAATGATAGTTGGATGTAGTTGTATCAGCTTCGGATTTGGATCTCCAATGAATGCGGTCCTCAGATAGCTCTAATACCATGTAGGAATTTACAAGGTAAGTTCCTTAAATAGAACACCAAAGGACACTACCCGCAAATAGATCATAGATTAGTACACCAGTATTCTTGACATGGTTAAAACCCTCAAAGCGGAAAACAGTCCATGGCCTGAGCCAACGCGGCCACTTCAGGCAATTTATTAATGTAAAAAAAGAAAATTTACATAATGTTCTCTCATGAACGGTCACTTAACAAATGACCCTCCATGCTCTTTAAATAGAGATCATGGACCAATCGGGTGTTAAGCCACGAATCAAGTGTCAGTAATACCGAGGAGAGAATGAATCGTCGGATCACTTCATGTCTAGAACATATCGTGACCGTCAGATTGTAAGTTACAAAAAGTACATACTAAAGGAACACACATTACCTAACTATACACTAGACCAAGTTATAATTAATTATTTCCTATGTGTCAAAATATCCTAATAATCCAAATGGAATCAACTCAAAATAGGCTCATTAACATGTGCTAAAAAATAACAGAAAATTACTACTATTTTGCTACAAGAGACTTCCAGAAATTCTAGATTTCTAAACTAGTAAACCAATCCAAGTAGTCAATGATGAGTATGAATTTTCAAAGTTGTTATAATGATGAATCATGCATATGACTCTGCAAATAACTTGCAAAACAACTCACTTTAATTATTTAACTGATAAGACCTACACATTCCTAGGATTTTCTCAGTCAGCTGAGCTCCAAAATTTGTTCAATAATTTCATAATATCTTGCTCATTTGTTATCCAATCTTGGTTCATCTTGTAGTAGGGAGCAAGTCCCTATATTATCTCATTCATAATTTACTCGATATTGTAGATATCAATCTTTCAGATTAATCACATCGTTAGGATTTGGTTGACGTTTCGAACCAACCAATGTGGTTCATCCTTAAGACACGCTGAGAAATCAATCGATCTGAGTGAATAAATAGCGGGGATGTATCATGCCCAGAGTTAGCCGTTAGATAAATAGTTGTTAATTAGTTGAAAAATAGTCATTAATTATTTAATGATTTAGTTACAAACTCGCTGTTATATATTATTTTATTATTTATTAAAAATTTTATTATTAAATAATATCAAGTTCTATATTATCTAAAATAATTAATTGTTTGTTAGGGTAAGACCAATCTAGTGGTCTCATTTTTGGAGAATACTAGCCGTTATGAAATGTATAATTATGAAATTGATTACTTACTAATAGTAATATTATCTGTGAATAATTAGAAATGTTATATAAATTAATTATTTATGCTAATATAAATTGGTTATTAATCCATATTATTAGTAAATAATAATATATGAGGTTTATGAGGTGCAATAGAAATTAATATAAGTTAAATTAGGTTAAAGGCAAAAAACTTGGACTAAATTTGGGATAAATTATAATTCAATATTAAAATTATTAGATGAAAACCTAATTATTCTAGATGAAATTAAAGGTTTACTAGAAAAAAGGATTGGTGATTAGATTAATTAAGACTAAAATATTTAGAGGAGAACTAACTTTCCTAAGAAAAATACAAAGGATAACGATGAATGAATCAGGATAATAAAAGCTCACCACCATGAAGTTAAAGGGACAAGGGGGGAAAAAGAGGGGAAGGGGGGCTAAGGGAAGGAAAGTGGTAGGGGGGCGGGGGGAACAAACAAATGGAGGAAGAGTCAAGAAGAGAGAGCTGGAATCCAACTTTTACTCAATTTCTAGCCATCATCCCTATTAGGGTTTTTTGCGTGCCTTTCAATTTCAATTGCTTCTCTAAGTTTCCTGTGGTGGAAATGATCCACCCTAGCAATGACTTTGGATTCTTCAATGCAGACATGGTGCTTTGATTTCTCAGCATGCTCGGCAAGGGCTGATGTGTGGGAGCGATTGTGTCTAAGGTTGGCAGCATGCTCACCAATTCTCAGTTTAATGGATCTTCCTGTTTCTCCAATGTAGGGGACCCCACATGAATAGGGAATAAGGTAAAGTCCTTTCGAATCTTTAGGGTCAATGGGGTCCTTAACAGATCTAAGGGAGTTTTTTATGGTTAGGAGAGGTTTGAAAGAAGAGGAGACATTCATCTTTTTAAGAATGTGGGCAATCCTGTCAGTGGTCCCTTGGATATAAGGGAGACAAACCTTAGAGATAGGATCAACTTGGGCGGGTTTAGCTTTAGGCGCTTTACAGGCTTTGAGAAAGGCCTTGAGGATCTTGGGTTTGCTATATCCATTATTTTTAAAAACCTCAAGGAGATGAGACTTCTCTTGATCAAGGTGGCTTTCATCAGAGATTCTTAGAGCACGAGTGGCAAGAGTGTTGAGAACACCAAAGTTTTGAGCAGGGAAGTGATAAGAGCGAGCATGGAGATATTGCTCTATGTGGGTCTTTTTCTAAAAAACTTGGTGACAGATGGAACGATTATCCTTCCTAGAAAGGAGAATGTCGAGAAAGGGAAGGCAACCATTCTCCTCAATTTCCATAGTGAACTTGATGGATTCTAATTGTGAATTAAGGTGGTTAAGAAACATATCAAGTTTCTCACAAACATGAGGCCAGATGACACAGGTGTCATCAACAAATCTCTTCCATTTTTTAGGGTGAAGTTGAGTGGAGGCTAGGGCTTTGGTCTCAAAATCTTCCATAAACAGGTTTGCTACGATAGGGGATCCCATCGCAACACTACAAGTTTGCTCATAGAACTCACCTTGGAAATTAAAGAACATTGAGGTGAGGCAAAGGCCAACTAACTTGGCAGTGTCTTTATCAGAAATTTGATTGATGATATCAATGGCCTCTTGGATGGGAATTTTGGTGTATAAGGACATGACGTCAAAATTGACCAACAAATCTGTAGGCTCTAATTTGATATCTCTCCACTCTTGAATAAAAGAGGCTGAGTTTTTTATGAAGGAATCAATACGACCCACAATACATTTGAGATTTTGAGCAACGAATTTTGCAAGAATATAGGTAGGTCTACCTATTGTGTTTACAATAGGTCTTAAGGGAGTCCCAGGTTTATGAATTTTTGGCAAGCCATAAATTTTGTGGATAAGGGGATTGCTTTCAATGAGCTTCTAGGAGAGAGGAAGAAGAGAAGAATATGCTTTAATAGTGGACGCAATATCTTTAGAGATGGACTTAATGGGGTTCTTCTTGAGCTTGATGTAACTCCCACTATTAGAAAGGTGGTCCACCATTTTGCGGATATAATCAGACTTATCAAGAATGACAACAGCTCCACCTTTGTCCGCTCTAAGGACAACAATGTCTGGGTTGTCTCTAAGGGACTTAAGGGCGAGAAACTCAACTTTGCTCAGGTTTTTCTTAGGAGGCTTAGCCTTCCTAAGAACAACAAAATAATCATGTTTTATAGTCTCCTTGATGGAGTTTGAAAGGTCTTTGATCCCATATTCGATGCTACAAATAATGTCATCGATGGGAATCTTGCTAGGGGCAAGGGAAAAATGGAGACCCTTATTGAGGAGGTTGAAGATAGAGGGATCAAAAGACCTGTTAGAAAGATTGACCACATTCTTAAAACGATCTTTTCAATCAAGGAAGTTGCTAGAAGAAGCCTAGATAACCTAGAGGTATGTATGCTTGTATTTGTATTTAATATTGTAATGTCATGATATATGGTTGCAGGTAATATGAATCAAGCATGATCAAAAGGAAAGGGATCTCCTCCTCTGAAAGGATGCAGAAAGGCATAAGTTGTACTAGATGAAATCAATATAATATGTCCTCATATGAAGTATGAGGTGGTTGAACACAATTAAAGAAACTCTGATTGAAAGCTCCTGAAGGATGGAAGAGATCGTGAAATATGCAACCATAATGAAGGAAATCAACATCCAAAGGACCAGGAATATTTGACCAAGAAATCTCTCGGAAAGATGTGAAGACTCTAATGGAAGTCTGAAAAGATGAAGACCCTTGACAAATGATATTGTTGGGAGATGTGTCAACATGTATGTAGGATGTTGATACCTATAAGAAGATGTCACTGGAAAAGGCCATCAACAAAAAGATAATATGTGATTTGTTTTTGGTTTCTAACTTCTTGGAGAAAGTCTGGGTATGTGTGCAGGGCCAAGGTTAGGAGAGTTGTGAAGAATGTCACAACTATGTACCTTGTGATCTAGAGCAATCGCTGTTAAAGGAAAGTGAAGATAGATGGCCCTATGAAGGAAGTCCTAGATGTAAAGCCAAAGAGGATACTTTCCAGGAAAGAAGGAACTAGATAATGGAGGAATGTGATGGATGGTTGAACCCTACATGTTAAGAAATTGATGACATCGAAGTCTTGGATCGTCAGTCAACTAGAAGACCCTATAAAGTACTGATGATAGAGTCCCTAGGTAAGAGGGAGCTTTGGGAAGTTCCTATGGGTAAAGGAACTCGTGTAAGTTTCTGAGTGAAGAGAAACTTGGATTTCATCCCTGGTTAAGAGGGAGAGTTAAACACGACATTCTTGTCTTCGGTTTGGAAGAAAGAATGGAGGATTTTGTAATCATCTGGCACTCGACACTCTTTGAGGATGTGGTAGGGCATCCAAGACAAGAGTGGGCAAGAGGATCGATATTCTTGAGCGATGGGAACCCAGGATAAGAATAGTCCTAGTAGGGCATACTTGGAGAACACTCGGGCGAGTATGACCCTAAGAGAGACAATGATGATGCGTGTCTATTAGTCATTGGTCTCGCCAACATTGTGTGCTCTGATCTATTTGAGACATAGAGTTGTTAGTCAAGGCCTTGCTATATGGAAACATTATTGGTTGAAAATGATGTTATAATAGATGGATAACTAATCCAACTCTTTGCTTATGAGAACTCTTGTATCGAGAATGTCCATGTACTATGTATGTGTGAATACCTCCTTAGTTAAGAGGGAGTGTGGAAAATAGTGTAACTAGGTTTAGCCTTCATAATGTCAATGATGTAATTTTGTATCAAGAATATTTTTATATTATTGCCTGAGTCATGGGTTTCATGCTCAAGAAGTTTCTTGGTCTAGTAATGGCTCCCATTTAAGAGCCTTAAGTTGAGTAATGTAAAAGGATTGTTACACTTGTAAATGTAATTATTATTAGTCAAAAATTCCTTCTAGATCATCAATGAAAACCACCAAAATGTACCCACTGAATTGATACAAGGAAGTCGCTTGAAATCATGTATTCGATCAATTCTAGAAGCCTCCGATGATGTCAACCTAACCAAGGGATAAAGTCGGCCTAAAGATGAGGAGACAAGCCTATATATAGGCAACGATGATACCTCCAAACAACACAATCACTCTTACACATTTATGAAGAGAAGTCAAGGTAAAGGAGACGAAGAAGATATAGTCGCAATCAGTGAGGAAGTTTGTTCCCTCATCCAAATTTTTCATCAAGTCTGTTCACACGTGTGACATTCTGATCTGGGCTAGGGCATCAATCTATATTGATGTATTGTTGGTTTAGAAGTTTGATCTAGCAGCAGATTAAAGGAAGGATCCATAGCCAAGAAGATCAAAGTAATAGAAGGGCTAGAAGAGCCCTAATCCTCCTCGCACGTGTGTCTACTTTCTGAAGTAGACAGTTCTGTTCTCACTGCCCTAGAACAATCACTATCTCGGAATCAAAGAATCTCAGAGTCATTTTGATGTTGAAGGCAATCTTGTGTCTATAGTCTTGGAATTCATCAATAAATATTCTATAAGAAAGAGTTCAAAGGGTTTTTCCTCTCACATTTTGGATAGGTTTTTGCCTTGGCTTGGTGCCAATATCTTGTCTACTTATGCATTGTTGATCTTCTCATATTTTATAGCTGGTTGATGATAATAACACATGCTAACTATAAGAAGCTGAATATAAAGAAATAATATCACAAGTGGTTGTCATAGTTAAGAGAAATTGAAATTTTGTCTCGCCCTTAATTTCTCAACGCAACTGGTAATCCAAACAACAAGAAAATATGAGTAAAATATTGAAGGGAATTACCCTTCTCCCACAGGCAATCTCTGGCTGGAATTTCCCTATCAAAACTCAGCCTCATGGAGCATTGCGTCAGCCTTTGCACTACTCTGTGTAGCTGGCTAGATGACTTGCTCTAGACTAAGCTCAGATGAAGTCATTTTGCCTTTGGAACTTGAGAAAATCATCTCTTCGAGCCTCTAGGACTCCTTCCCGGCCTCTAGAACTGAGAAAGATTTTTGTCCTCACCAAATCAATCTGCCCGACTGAAGCACTGCACAGTCCCTCAGCACTGCCTCTTTGGGATAATTCGACTCACTTGTTGTTGCCTCTGCGGATTTGGAAAATCTTTCCTCTGGTTCACTGTCCCTGCCCCTCAATCACTGCTTCAATCTCATTGGTTCTCTCTCCAGCAACTGATTGTTGCTACTCTGGAAATCGATCTACTCATGAAATCAAGTTGCTGAAGAGATTTCTCCCAGCCCCATTGACTTCTTATAATCCTCTGTTGAGACTTCAACGACCAAGATTAGATCTTAATCGATGGCTAGAATTAACTTGAAGTTGATCTGTGGGAGTTTCTAGAACATTCACACCTTAACTTAATTAATTCTAATGAATTAGTCATATTTCCCAAGTTTAGACATAGGAAATATTTAAAAACTGACTAATAATCTAACTAAGTCATTTCTAAGCAGAATTTTCAGAAACGATTTCTGGGTTTTGGAGATCTCATGCATTCTAGCCTCTCCACAAAATTTCAAGGCTAGAACACATTCGATGCTACAAAAACTAACAAAAATCATATCAGTATGAGTCATTCCTGAGTCCTAGTTGACCCTTGACCCATTCTGAAGCCAAGTTCATGTTTTAAAACATTGCTTAGGAGTGTGGTTGCTTGGAGAGTACTCGGGCCAAAACTCTCATTGACCAAGCATTGGGAAGCTAATACTTGCTGTACTTGTGAGTGTTGGCAAGTTCTCCCAAGCGCAATGGAGTATGGTAAGTCTAAATGAGTCTGGTAGTTTTTGATGTTGTTGGTGGTTTTGGGGATAAAAGGGAGTTTTTCACCTTGTATTTTCCTTAAAACCCCTTGACTTGAACACAAAACTACACGTGAGAATTTTTTAGAGGCCACCCGGAAGCATATTTCAGGGTTTTAAGGAGAATTTCAAGTGATTTAACAGGCTAGCTGTAATCTTTTGGCCTTAAGGTGATTTTCAGCTGGCAAAAGAATTAAGTCAACTAGCAGTTCTTATTTTCTTAAAAGTTATTTATCTTAGGATATTTTATTCAAGTGCTTGGGAGTGCCAAGGAGCTGTCTATAACCAACGTTGGAGCATTTGAAGGCATGTAGAATGGGTTTTGATGGGCATAACAGGAAAAATAGAGGCTAGGGCCCATGGCTTTGGGGCGTAGTAGCAATAAGTGAGGTGATTGGGCTTGTATTAACATGGAGACCCACGTTCAAAACCTCCTCTTGAGTGGGTGTGGATGAGGCCAGGTGCAAGTCCTGGGTGATTTTGACCGAATAGGGATGCCCCTCATAACATGGCCACTTTGCTGAAAAAATCTATAAGTTACTATAATCAGAATTTCCAAAAGAATTAGGTCTGAATTTTGATACATAAACTATTTTACATTTATTTTTTCTCCGAAATTCCCATCTTTGAATTTCTAGCTTAGTTTGGTTAAAGCTTGCAATTTGCTTCAAAACCATTATCAAAAACCTTAGACACCATTGGCAATTTGGGATAAAGTTAGAGGGTTCTTGGGTAAGATGTCAATGATGCAATGATAAATACACTAGGGTATAAACCAACTTGTATACTACGTGGCTACTCTCTTTGAAAACAATCTAGTTGTTTGTCCCATTAAGACATCTGAAACCGTGATATAGGGATGCTTCGAGAAAAATGGAAAAAAAAAAGAGAAAAACAAAGAGGCATGCAAAAATGATTGGGAGAGGCTCTAGAAATTGAGGTGACAGAGGTTTCTTAAGGGTTTTAACTTTTTGGAGATGATGCAAACATCTTAAGTAATAGACAAACTAGTCTATGATTTGGCCCGTCCACCCCCTGATGCATAAAACACATTAGATTCATGTTGGAAGACAAAAGAGTAGCAAAAGGGTAGAGAGAATTATCGATTGATGGTGGTATTGGTTTGATTTTCCATTAATGCTTCTTAAGGGAAACATATTCTATCAGCCTATGATGCAATTGTTATTTGTGGTCTAGCTTTATAGACTCTAACTATGAGCATTAAGAAGCTTAGCCATCCCTTTTGCAGGCTAAAAACATTGATACCACCTATGTCACATGGTTCACCGAAATTCAAGTTTGAGGTTCAAAATTCTATGAACCCAAATCAATTTCTTAGATTTAATTAGGTTCTTCACATGGCATGACTGAACCTCAAGTTGAATTCAAACCTAAGGGGGTGAACCTTACGTCATATTCAAACTTGAAGGAAAAATTGGGTTTTTTATTTGTTTTCTCATTTTTTATAAATAATAAAATAAGTTTTGCTAACCCTAGATCCATTGACTTAGAATCCTTTTGCACTTTTTTGTTTACTCTTCACATAGCCAACCTGTTTCCATTCCCCATGTTGTTGACCCTCTTTCCATTGCAATTTGCTACTAACCCTTGATTTGGTAACCTTAACCCTTGACCATGCGACTGCTTGATCCCTATTATAGTCTCAATTCTTTTAGAATTGCCAAGAAATTATGATATGATGATAAGAACAATATGAAAAACACTTTCTTTTCTTACAAACACAAAATTTCTCTACTCAATTTGCAGCAGATTTAGGAACAAAAATAAAAGCACAATCACACAATTGAACAACACAATTTTTACGGGGGAACCTAACTGGGAAAACCCTCTGCTTGATGATTGAGAATTTATTGAAGAAAATTGAGCATTAGATCTCTTACGATACAACTGTTTCAATGTGAAAACAACCTTGTTTTCCTTGCTTAATCTAAGCTTGAAACCTATGCAAAAATTATGATCTCTGCTTCCTTACACAAGGAATTCGTCCTTCTCCAATTCCAACAAGCCTTCTAGACTTGTTCACCTTCTCTCACAAGCTCCATGCACAACCTTGTGCTTCCTATTGTTTGGTCTCACCAACTCGTGCTCACCAAAACAATTATTAAACTTGTGCCTTCATTCCTTCTTTTAAAGACAATTTGAATGGTTAAAATTAGTGAATTGAATTGGAGCTTTTCTAGTTAACAAAAGTCAACAGAACTAGTTAACTGGATCCTCCTAAAATTTATGAGGCTAACTCGAGTTAAGCTTTTAGTTCCCAATTTAACTCACACTAGAAAATCAAGAACTTGACTTCGAATTTCAACACATCAATTAACTGCCTCATACACTCCTATTTTTTTGGGACTGATTCCTAAATTATAGGAACTCATCCTAATTTATAGGGAATATCCTATTTTTTAGAAAATCAAGTATGACAAAGAAGAAACTCAAGTTTGACTCCTTGAATTAAGGCACAAATCAAGGAATCACTTTCTTGCTACCATTTTCAACAATTCTCTTCTTTGTGCGAATTCGACCCTCTATTACCACTACCAAATGGACCATATACTTGCTAGGTTGTTGTCCATTACCCATAAAGATTTCTTTTGTTGTGACTTGCCAGCTTTACTGTGCCCAATCTCTAGGGGATTTTTCATGGCCTACAGCTCAAGATGTGGCTTGTAGCTTGTGCCACATACCACAACTCAAGCTATAGCTTGTAGCATGTGCCATGGCCCATATGATTTGTATCCACGGACCAGCCACCATTGTAGTTTGACCCATGGGATAACGAAAAATGTATATTGATGAATCTTATTGCCAACTTCATCTAAACCTCATAAAAAAAAGTTTGAATTCAAATTGAACCTAATTGTTGCTGAACCCAACCTCAAATATGAACTATGTGAATACCATAGAGAGGTTGAAACTTGATAGTGTTGAGGGGATCTTGGATAGAAACAATTTGCACTATTCTGTCAGATGGTTGGACAGATGGAAGGGAAAGGACTGTAATTAAGATTTTTCTTTCATGTCCGAAAGTTATAATTTTCATTATATTAGTTGGTGCATCCTTTGAATGATGCCATTTTCCTTACAATCTTCAAAATAAATTGTGGAGAGAAGGGATGAACATGTATTGCAAATAGTCATTAATTATGTTTTAATTATTGGAGAGAAGGGATGAACGTTGTTAATTATGTTTTAATGTGGAAAATGTTGATGAAGAAACATAAGACATAATGTGCAGTGTGTTGCACAGACCTTATGTTAGAAGACAAAGGGAAATTAACTTGGGTCAAGAAATGTGTTGAACAAAGTGAAAGTAGAGTGACATTTATATATAATTATGCTTTCATGCTTGCAATGATGAGGCAATTCATTGAGGGTTATGGCCTAGGGCAATTTGTTACTAACTTCATTTTGTTGTAATATATTCTCCAACAGAAGATGCCTTTAAAAAGAGTGTTTGTATCCTATTGAGTAGATGTCCTATAGTTTCTAAAGGAGGTTTTGAGGGGATTATTATTAGTGCATTGGTGTATCAATTAAGAAATTCAAGTTAATGCAAAATAAGTGTTGAATATCGCAACTTAGACATGTGTTCTAGCCTTGAGAGGTGTCATTGAAGCTAGGAACACAAAGGAATTAATTATTTCTAAGCCCATGTAGTTTTTCATAAGGAAATATCTTAATTATGTCAATTAGTGATTTTTTAAATGTTTCCTAAGTCTAACTTAGGGAAAGTGAATAATTAATTGACATTAGTTGGGATAATATTGGTTTACATCTAAAAGCTTGTGAAAAAATTCTAAGATGATATTAGCCATCAATTGGATCAAGTGAACTTATAATCATGGCCATTCATTCCTGAATGAGAGATTATAAAGGAGATTGATGGGCAACATTGGAGATCGATTGAGAGGCTGATTTTTAGAGACACCAAGAGGGTTTCAACAACAGTGATTGGGACGAAATTGCCAGAGAAAATAACAATTTAAAATAAAACAAAAAAGCACATCACGACTGAAAATTGAATATAAATTGGCATCTCTGAGTGCTACTCGACACTTAACCAATCCTAGATATTTTTATTATCTTTGGATATTGTGCACAGAGAGAACTGAAAACAAAAGATAAGACTATTCTACTACTAGTTTTATTTTTCTCCATTTTTGTTTTTAATCTTGAGAACATGTAACTGATGTCAAAGAAGGTTGAGCACACTAACAATAGTGAAAGAAAGATACACAAGCATTGCAATATTTACCAATGAGGATTTCTCCATTAAAGATTGAGATTATTGCATTGGCAATAGATGGAGAATGCATCCAACACTATATTATTTGGTATTTCCTCTAGAAAAATCAAGTGTAAGCTCTACTGTGTTGTGTCCTATTTAGCATGCAACCATAAGCCCATTGTAGGGAGGCTTCATATCAAAAAATAAATAAATAAGAGGTGAAGGTAAAGTGAAAACTAACATGCTGACATCTTCCTAGCCAAGACGCTGGACATGAGTTCTAAATCGAGGAGACATTAGATGAGAGACAAAGATTTCATTCATACCGAGGATTCTTCCTAGCCACCATTGTTGGAAAAAATACATGGGGCAACATATTAACTTAATGTTTTCCTTTCTTGACATTTATTTGTGATATCAGAATATTCTTCTTTTATTGATTCTTATATTCTTATCATCAAATAAATGCCAAAACCAGGGCAAAAACCGCTCCAAAGGGAAAAAACCCATAAAAAATTTTCTTCTTATAGAATCAGTTTCAAAGGAGACTTTCAAGATCAAGACAAGACCCCTACTTCCATCAACAACGAAATCAACCATGTAGAATTCCTTCACAAGGTCTCCAAGGACAATGAGATAGGTTCTCTTCAAATGAAGGCTTTTCTAGCCTCATGATTCTTTAAGAACAAACTATGGTACTTCCTGTAATCTTAGACGTAAGGTAATGCTAGGTACCTCGTATAAGAGAGCTATTTCAGACAGATAAGAGATCTTTGAATTCTTCAGGAATAGATCACCTCCTTCACAAGGCTTTTCTAGCCTTCTAAGCTCTCCACGTGCCCTTAACCAACCATAGATAAGATGTTGAGATTTGTAGCTTGGGAGGTGCTCCAAACCCTAGGCTAGTGGGTTTTGGAGGAATTGTTACACAAAAGTGACTTGTGGGCTAGGAAACCAAGCTTGTATGCTTTGAAACCAAGCATGTGGGTGTGAAATCATGATAAGGATTGATGATTTGACTGATGGAGTTGGTAGAGGACCTCTAGAGCAACCAGAGGCATTGAAAATCATCCAAATCTGAGGTCTGGAAATGAAGATATGAATTTTTTAAGTTATGTGTGGGCAAATTGTCTAGAGAAGTCAAGTCGGCCTTGACTTGAGGAGACCATTTGTTGGGCTAAATGTTTCCCTAGGAAAAGTATAAATAATAGTGATGAGGAACCTCATTCCTCATCCAATTGTCGCACTTCTTTCTCATGTGAAGCCAAGCAAACGAATTCACGATTATAGGAATTTGTGCATGATTGTAGGAATTCGCCATTATAGGAATTCACGATTATAGTAATTTGTGCATGATTTTAGGAATTCATGATTACATGAATTTGCATGTGATTACAGGAATTCATGTGATTGCAAGAATTTGCGATTACAAAAATTCACAATGTGATTCCAGGAATTCGTGTGTGATTGCAGGAATTCACGATTAAAGGAATTCACAGTGTGATTTCAAAGCCAAAGAGAAGTCTTGCTCAGATCGAAGGTGTTTTGGAGAGTAGAAGTGGACGTATTCAAGGGGGAAGGGTGCAGGATTGGGGTCCTAGAAGAGGAAAATTTGTGGAGTCTGTTAGTAGCCAACACGAAGGGTAATCATAGTGGTTGGATGCCCTAACCAGTGAGTAGATGCTACAATAGAGAGGTATATATTGTTGATGTTTAGTTCGTTTTGTATTGGATGCTAGTGGAATATTGGAGGGCAGTGTGAGAGTGGACCAAGACTGGCTGTAAGTGCAGTGACCTAAGGAGTTTATGGTTTCTAGGAGTGGCAAATTTGGAGCGCAACTTAAAGAACAACTCGTGGAGGATTGTAGAGACTTACTTCAAGCCCTAAGGAACTAGTCTCTTGAAGGATTAAGGGATTGTTAGAAGTGGTAGAAGAAGAGCTCATAGGTTTGATCATCCGGGAGCAGTTTGTAGCCCTAGACTTGCCTTGTGGAGAAGGACATCTACAACAAAAGTTGGGAAGTCCTCCATGCCCTAAGTTCATTGTTGGAAAAGGACATTCAATAGTGATAGTGGGAAGCCCTATGACCCTATGCGTCTCTTCTTTCGGAACTAGAAATCTTCCTTCGGACTCACTGTCTCTGCGTCCCCTCTCTGGCAGCAATCACTACAACTGGGAAGATCAATTTTTGCTAAGGAACTCACTCTTCCTGTATGTTTTCTTCAACCCCATTGACCTCCTATTATAATCTCTAGTTGGCTCACCAACGACCATGATTAAGTTCTCATCAATGACTAAGATCATTTATGAGTTGATCCGTGTGAATTTCTAGAGAAATCTCACCTTTCTCAATTAATTGTTGTTAATTAATCATTTTTACTAAGTTAGACTTAGGAAAAACTTAATCACTGACTAATTAACTTAGTTAAGCTACTTCTAGGTGGATTTTCCAGAAACGATTTCTAGGTTTTGGAGTTCTAGTGTTTCTTAGCCTCTTTGACCAAAGTTGATACTAGAACACCATCCGATGCTACAAAAACTAACACTCCCTCTTAGCGAGGAAGGTGTTCACACAGTCTCCATTACATCCTCCATACACGTTGATGACTGACATCTATGGCAGCCTACCATTGCCCACCAAGCCACTATGCAACTCTGATTCATCTGCCACAAATGTAGCTGAACCACAATGTATTTGTGTTGTTGCTGACACTGCATTGTACAACTCTACTACTGTCAACTCTGCCACTGCACTGCACTGCAACTAATCACATGTTTTTGTTGCTGTTGCAATTGAGAACTAAAAGCTGAATGTTGAATCAATTGTGTCCCTATGCTGCAACAATCTCTTGAGTTTCTGGTTGCTACTAGCCTTTGCGCTGCCCACTAAGTTTGTCTGCATTGCAACTGCACTGCGCTCCTCAGCATCTGACTGAAACTGGTACTGCAATTGTCCCTCAAGAACTTACTGCATCAAACTGACACTGATCCATCTGCTACTGAATATTGTGATTCCTTGTAGCAAGGGTAATGATCCATGAGGAAACACCTGTCCGATGCTCCCCTCTATGGACCCTGCCCAAATCTCTGCAACTCTGGGATCTAAAGCTCAATGTCTCCCCACCTTTCTCCTAGAGATATAACTACATATAGTGTGAATTCATCTTCCAACTTCGAAGACAAATTGTCTATCTCTACTGAAGTTGCTTCCTGCTTTCGCGTCTCCTTCTTTTCCTTCTTCCTCTAAGGACACTGAGTGCTGTAGTGACCGAACTCACCACACCTGAAGCACTTGATATTTGACAAATCCTTTTTCTTCTTATCTCCTCCCTATGAGCCTTGTCCCTGACTGGGACCTTTCTTTGCCTTTCCCTTTGATGCAAGGGCTACATTCTCCTCTTCTTTTTCACTTTTCAGTCCTATGCTACTGCTGCCATTGAGATTACTCCTGACTAGTGCAAATCTCACCTCCTCCTGCGTAAAATTTGGCCACAATTGATCCCAATCCTGTAATTGATCTGGTCTAGTGATACCTTGAATGAAGGTACCCCATTCCTCGATGAAACGTTGATAGCTATACACGGTGAGCTCATTCCGAACATTCAAAGTCCCGGTAAGATAGGGAGTAACCCCTTCACCCTTTTGCATCCTAGTGGTCCTCAACTTCTCCTTCAGGAACATCTTCCAATTCTCAGAAGGATTCTGGTAGAGTGATGTTAGAGTATCCCAAATTTCTTTGGCCGTATTCTAGTCTACTATATGTGAGACAACATGATCTCAAACCCCACCAAGAATCAACCTCTTCACCTTAGACATCTCCTTATTGTAATTTGCTAGTTGATCAAGATTTATAGCTACAGAAACAACTCTCTCTATGTACCTCTTTAGACCATGCTCATCTAGAAGGAAAGTCATTCTGGATTTCTAGATATAATAGTTGGATGCACCCTTTAACCTGCCCTGATCTCTAAGTCCTTCTGAAGCCATTTTCTACAAAACTCACAACTGGGAAATAAATAGGGATCTCCTCCTTTTCCTGCTCTGTTGCTTGCTTTGCTACATGCACTTCCTTCTAGAAATGCACAGATTTGCTCTGTTGCTACCCTCTACTACTGAAAAAATTTAGATTTTATCCAATAACTTGGATATGGAAATCCTCTGAGAAAAATCCCTCTATGTGTGCTTTTCTCTTCCAGTCAACACTGATAGGCTACTGCAATCACTTGCTGCAAACCAAATGTGCCCATATCTACTCTAAGAATTTTTTGATTTGCTCACCAAAACTGCTTCTTGACACTACTACTGCCTGTTGGAATTGCTACTGAATCAATTAAACTTTTCTACACTCTGCAACTGGAAAATCGAACCCCTATCCAAAAATCCGAACTGCCTAGCCAACCTCTGTGCAGATCTAGAGAAATTCTCTCAGACTCCCTCTAAACTGCGAAATTTCTCCCCCTTCATCTCTGAGTCTTTGATCTGTTAAACTTGCTCTGATACCATGTGAAAATTTGCTTGAAAAGAAATAATTGGAATTAATTCTTGTAACTGATAAAATTATGCACATCATTTTGTTACGACAAAATAACGAATTAAGCACATTGAAATTTATTCACAAGAAAATGTTGCGGAAATAAAGTGGAAATTGAGAAAATGCTAGCACACACAAAATAAAAATTTGACAGTTATTTTTGGACAATTGTCCCTAGAAAAACCCAATGTGGGAAAACCGATGCAACAAATGTGGGTTTTATTATTATGCAACAAAAAAATTATGAGTACAATTTGGATTCTTAATCTAACATAGCAATCCAATCTGAGAGAAATATTGGGAAAATATTTGAGGAAAATTTACCCCTCTACAAGTAATCCGACAACAATCTACTCGCTGAAATTGGCCCCTAGAATATCCATGTGCAAGGCTCTGCGCAAACCCTCACATGCACTCGCTGGAACTACTCTTGAATCAATTGTTCCACTCGTAGCTACTGCTGGAATTCACTGGCCAAGCGCTCTAGAAATTTTCTTAGCATCCGACACCTTAAACGACCTGCTCGTCAGCCAAATTGAACTATCTAGTTGATGCTGCTATGCAGTCCTTGCGCAACCTCCTAGAGAAAAAACTTGACCTCTTGTCACTGCCTCTCCGGAGCTAGAAATATTCCTCCGGACTCACTGTCTCTGCATCCCCTCTCTGGCTCAAACTCTCCTCTGTTGAACCACTGCAACTGTGAAGCTCGATTTCTACCAAGGAACTCACTCTTCTTGTGTGTTTTCTTCAACCCATCAAACTCCTCTTATAATCTCTCATTGGCTCACCAATGGCTATGATTAAGTACTCATGAATGGCTAAGATCATTTATGAGTTGATCAGTGTGATTTTCTAGAGAAATCTCACCTTTCTCAAATAATTGTTGTTAATTAATCATTTTTCATAAGTTAGACTCAGGAGAAATTTAATTACTGACTAATTAACTTAATTGAGTTGGTTCTATGTGGATTTTCCAGAAATGATTTCTGGGTTTTGGATTCCTAGTGTTTCTTAGCCTCTCTGACCAAAATAGAGACTAGAACACCATCCGATGCTACAAAAACTAACACTACCTTTATAATGATGTGAATGCCAAAAAGTAACTGCATGAATGGTGTAGTGCTAGATGGTCCAAAATCTTTTGTCTTTGTTTGATGACTACTACTAGTGAGATGTAACTGATAGTGTAGACTCTAATCCTTCCAATGCTTTAAGCTTCTCTCCATGATGACATGCTTCAAAAACAAAACTTCTTCTACAAATGTAACTGTATATGCTACTATAACTGCCATTCTCTAATGAAAAAGAAAACATACTTTTAGCAGACTTGATAATGGGATAGCCCTTCAATAATATAGATCCTCGGTGTCTTCATTCTTATATTTTTAGGTTCTTCATTTTCTTCAGTGTTATGTGCCCCACTTCTTTCCTTCCTCTTATTGGTCCTTTTATTTTGTGGGTCTTTGGAACAATCTCTCTTAAAGTGTGCATATTCATTTGCATCTAAAGCATTGCACCGTGGACATATATAGATTTCTTTGTGGCTAATTGTTGTTCCTTTGATGTGGCTCAAACTTTCCAAACTTCCCTTTTGTCTTCTTTACTTCGGTAGCAAAAGCTTGAGACTTTTCATTTGGTTTAGTGTCATCTTATTCTTTTAATCTTGTTTCTTCTATCATACACAAAAACCATATCTCATCAAAGTTCAGAGTTTCCTTTCTTGAATAGATGATTGTCACAAAAATACTCCATTCGGGAGGTAATGTAATGAGTATACAAGTTATTAGTCCAGAATAAAAAAAAAAAAAAAAAAAAAAAAAAAAAAAAAAAAAAAAAAAAAAAAAAAAAAAAACTTCTCCAAGCCCTTGTAATTGATCCCTCAATTGTGATACCTTTAAGATATATGACGTCAAGCCTTCATCATTTGATAATCTTGTCTTGTAAATCTTATTTCTTAAAGATATCTTCTTATCTATAGTGCTTAACTTCTCCAAACCCTTGTAATTGATCCCTCAATTGTGATACCTTTAAGAGATATGAGGTCAAGTCTTCATCCTTTGATAATTTTGTCTTGTAAAGCTTATTTCTTAAAGATATCTTCTGACCTGTAGTGCTAACTGAATACAATTTCACCAACTTGTCATATATTGCTTTAGATATGCCCAAATCTACAAAAAAGGAATGAGATGATCCTTGATTGTTTCAATGAGAATCCTTTGAGCCCGCCTTCATGTATTTGGCCCATTCTCGAGACTTATCTTTCTCTAGTTCTGCAATTGTGCCTAGAACATGATCCGTGGCTTCATTTTCTACAAGTATCAAATCTATTATTTTCTTCCATGCTTGAAAGCTGGGCCCAAGATTAGGCATGTATTTATCCTACATGGGTTGGCTTTCCAACATTTGTTTTTATTTTCTTTTTCTTTAGTCTTGTTTTTATTTGGAGTTCAATTTTGAATTAACTTTTCAAATAAGCTACAAGCTACGATGCTTATTGTCCCATTCACAATTGCCATTGGTGTGAAATTCTAGTTGGAAATGTTCTTAGAATATTGTTGGTCTTTAAGTAAGATTTTTCTTAAAATGCTTTGATATTTGTTTCGTGTTTCTTATTATATTTTGTGTGTATTAAATATTACTCATAATATATTTTTTTCGTGTGTAGGGTGTTTTTGGTTGGCCATCAATGTATTTTGGGGTTGCAGATAAGTGTCTCTATCAATTATTTTTCTTTACATGTTTTATTTTTGTTAGTTTTGTTGTTTTTTTTGCTACCGTTGATTCCTATTTCATGTAAAACCCATGCATGCTTTGGTATAGAAACCTATGTTGTAGTAGGATATATGTATGGTCACATATGTGTTTTTGTTTAAATTTGAGACATATTACATTATTAATCATTTGTTTAATTATTTAATACAATGCAATGTAGGTAAAGGAATGTGGAGGATTGGTGATGACACTACTGAAATATTTTCATAAGAGAGACATTGTAGCAGAGTGCAGAGGAAAAGGTTGAGGTCAATTTTCTGTTGATGCAAAATCCATTTATGATCTGCTATGTAATCCAAATCAATTTTCTGTTGATGCAAAATCCATTTATGATCTTTCTTAGTGAAAATTCTCTAGATCTCCTCCCTCAGTTAGTTAGTGTTTATGATTTTTGGTGTTTACATAAAATGTATTTTCTTATGAATACGATTAGTCATAAGATTTTCAATCTCGATTAAGATATTTTGATTTCCGTTTCATATCTCTCACAATATTTTATATGTATTTAATATTTCTCAGAATATTTTCTACTCTATTTAATATTTATTTATTTTTTGATGTGCAGGGTGCCCTTGGTTGGCCATGGACGCTTTTTGCAATTATAGTGAGAAGTCTATTTCTTATTTGTCTTTTTTTTGAATTGTTGGTTATATATATATAATATATATATATATATATATATATATATATATATATATATATATATATATATATATATATATATTATATATATATATATATATATATATATATATATTCTTTTGAATTTATTTATTCTTGTCATTCTATTTTGTTTTTTCATGTTGTGGATGTTATATCTTTGTACTTGTGAGCATGACCATGATAATTTATGGTTTGATATATTTATCTTATGTCTTTTATTTATTTTTGTTCACATTTTTTTTTGGGTTCAATAGTGTGAGTTTAGGGATGATCTAGATTCCAGAGTCCACAAGTGTAATGGGCAAAGGCAAAGGCAAAGGAAGTATGTATGGGGGAATTCGCTTGTTCATGCATAAAGGAAAACAAGGTATGTATAGGGAACACACTTGTTTGTTATTACATAATTATATGGCTCTATGTCCATTTTTATTTAATTCATTTGTTGCTTCATCATTATATCATGTTGTTTTTGAAATGTAGATGAAATGAAGATTAAGAAAGGTGAAGGAACACTGGTGGAATTACTATTTTCTTTGCGTGAAAGAGATGTGAGGCACCATAGCAAAGGTATAAGCAGAGATAGGGGCGAGTTTATTTTGTTGCAAGATATGTGTAATGGGCAAAGGCGAAGGAGGTACATATGGGAGAATTTGGAAGATGCAGGCGAAGGAGATATCTATGGGGATGAACTTGTTTGCTACTGCATAATTATATGGTTCTATGTCCATTTTATTCAACTCATTTATTGTTTTGTCATTATATCATGTGAGTTTGTTGAAATGTAGATGCAGTGCAAATTAAAGGGTGAAGGAACAATGATGATTACTATTTTCTTTGTGTGAGAGAGATGTGAGGATCCACAGCAAAGGTATAAGAAAGATAAAGGGTGAGTTATATTATGTTGCAAGACTCATGTTTAAATAGATGCATATTATATTATTTGATATTTATGTATTTAATGTGTGGTATGCAAATGTGGGTAGAGGAAGGTGGTGGAGTATCGAGGAAACTACAAAAATGTTTTTGTATAGGAGAGACTTCCTAATGTGTAGGAGAACAACAGTAAAAAGTGTGTTCTCTTTTGGTTTCGACATGGATATCTTCTCGTTTCAATACAATGCTTCTCCTTCCCCTTTCTTTGTTGAAGAATTATGATTTTTGGTCATTACATAAGATGTAATTTTGCAAAATATTACACATAATACTTTCTATTTTGATTTATCATTTCTCATAATATATGTAAGTGTTTGTTTGGTACATTGTGTGGGAAATTAAAGCATGTCCTAACAACCCATGTTTATACAAGCATAGTGGGGGAAGGCGAAGATTGGGGTGATAATGTATGGTTACATTTGTGTGTATCTGAATTCAAGGCATCTTACATTATTTTTCATCTATCTAATCATTTACCACATTGTAATGCAATTAATGTAATGTGGAGAATTACTAATTGAAGTGTTTTAATGCATTTTTTAGGAAGAGACAACAGTAGAGAGAGAAAAGGCAGACGTAGAAGTACATGCGAGTTTTCTTTTGGTGCAAGTATCCATATATGATCCACTATTTACCTATAAATGATTATCCCTCCTTATCTATTTAGGATTTGTGATTTTTAGTCGTTACAAAGGATGTACTTTTTAATGCATAAGATTATTCATAATATGTCTCATTATTTTGTGTGTATATAGTAGTTTTCATAATGTTTTATTGAGTGCAATACAATGCAAACAATGGAATGTGAAGAATCACTAATGAAACTATTAAAATATCTTTATGAGATAGAGATTGTAGTAGAGTGTAAAGGTAAAGACAAACGTAGAGGTGAGTTCTTTTTTTTGTTGGAAAATCTATAAATTATTTGTTACAAAATCCTTCTCATGTCAATACAAGAATTCTCCTCCCTCTTAATGATATAGATTTGATTTCTAGTGCATAAAGTTACTCATAATATTTTTGATCTCTAATTAATGTTTCTCATAGATATGTTGATATTTTGTGTAGGGTGTCCTTGGTTGGCCATCGACGCATTTTGGGGTTGCGGATAAATGTCTCTACCCGTTGTTTCTATTTTCATGTTTTCTTTTTATTGGTTTTGTTGTTTTTTTGCTATTGTTGTGATTTCTTTTTTCTACTCTCAATATTTTTCCTTCACATTTGTGGGCATGGCCATGCTAATTTGTGGTTTGATATTTTTTTTGTTACGTGCCCTCTTTTTTATTTTTCTTAATTCCATTCCTCTTTTTTTATTTGGGGGTGGGGGGGAAGCAATGAAACAAGTCATTACAACCTATGTTGTGGGTGTGGTTCCAAGAGTGTAGTGGGAAAAAACATTGGAGGTATGTATTAAGGAATTTACTTGTCTACTAGTATATAATTTTGTCCTTGTTTTAATTTAACTCATTTGTTGCTTCATAATTATCTCATTAGTTTAAATTTAAATGCAATGTAGCTTAAAAGCTGGAGGAGCATGAAGGAACGAATGAATATCTCAGTGTGAGAGAGATGTGGGGCACTATAGCAAATGTAGATGCAATGACATAGTGGGTAAGTTATCTTTTGTGGTAGAAGGCGAGTTTCTTCTTTTGTTTTTGTTTTGACTTTTTCCACTACTATCGATCTTTGTTTTTGCATTTGGGAGGATGGCCTCCTTGGTTTGATGGTAGGCCAAATCAAATATTCCAAATGGTTGTAACAACTTTATCCTCAAATTTGGCCCTCTAGAAGAGTTATTCAATCAAAATAGAAAAGAGATATGTGGACAACTCACCCTCATGAGAAGATGTGCAAGTCAAACCTCCTTCACATGCATGGATATGCAAGTCACTCAACCCCCCAAATGGACAATATTCAAATGATGACATGGGATCATCTGCAAATAATCCTTTTATAGTGAACAATATACATTGTATGATGGCCCCTATGATGTCGTAACTAAATACAGTGTGTCAACTACAAATGCCAAAATAGGCTCCCTTAAACAACATAAACAATGTGCATAATCTCTATACCATTATCCCATCTGCACACAAAATAAATTCTAGCTTTCAAATATGTGTGTGAAGTAGGTGAGACGTTTGTTTATTAAATACCTTTAATCTTCTCAATTTTGTGCCAAAACTAGTTATTGGTTTTCAAACCCATGGGTAAGGTATGCTAGACATTTGTCTTTTAAACACCTTTAATCTCCTCAAATATGTTGATCATCTTGTTTCTATGAAGAAGTATTGCCTAGGCTATCACTGATTATGTTGGTTATATAAGGTTAAACTAATGCTATAGGCACCTAATGTAGATCAGTTTTATTGGTGTAGCATGATAAGAAACATTTTTACATCCAACATACAAGATTTGCAGCCTCCCTTTCAAGTGAAAATGCATGTAGGGCTGGTTTGGAACAAGTGGATTTGAAATTGGAATCAGAAGCAAACCAATTCAAGGGCTAAATATAGCATAAATAATATTGTTGTAGGGTGTTACAACTGTGGATCTCTATATAGTGTTGCAAGGCTTGGATGATTCATATCAATAAGAAGGCCATTTTGAAATAATATTTTGCACTATGACTATAATAGAGTCATGCGTGCTTCCACTATCCAAAATCCCTCAAAATAAATTTACCACAAATAAGCCCCTATGAACCTTTCATTTATTCTTAGACCTCAAAATAGATTAGGCCTAACCTTTCAAAGTTATGAATACAAGTTGGGCCCACATAAATTCATGGGTGTCTTTTTGTTGGGAATGACTTGATTTTTGGCAATGTCTTATTGAAATTTTATTTTGTTTTGCAATATTTCCTTGTTCTTGCCTTGAATTTTTTGCATTTGATATGATGTAGGATTTGGGGTAACACCTTCACAATATTTGACAATTCCTTACAACATTGCTCTTCGACTGTCAACTACTGAAACCATTTTTGTTTAATTTAATTTAATTTAATTTTTAATGTTATTTTTGTATATTCCAATTCCATAACAACCAAAAACTTGCACTAATATATATATCCCTAAAAACAACGTTGAATTGTAGGCGTAGAGAAATATTCCAGACCCACAAAGGTAGGTCTACAACACTAAAATAGTGGCAGATTGGTGTTGAAAAGAATTTGAAATTATTACCTTGGCTACTAAAACCAATTATCTTGAACTCTGTGTGTAATTAGGGACATACTTTTATTCTTGCCATTTATTGTTTGAAGGTGAGACAACTTGCAATTTTGTGCACAATAAGTATGACACTCAAAACAACACTAAAATTTGAACTAGGAACCATAAAAAAGGCCTCTATCAAGAAAAATAATAATGCCATCAAATGATTTACTAATCTAGTGCCCCTTTCAAACTCAGATATGGACAAAACTACATGAATGTATTTATAAATGAATCTTTCCTCCTTTTTATAATATTTTTGCTAACATCAATTTAGAGCCAACTCCTTAAAATTATGACTATATAAATAGGGTTAATTTTCTTAGACATGTATTTCTCCTACATACGTTTGCTTTCCTACACTTGTTTTTCTTTCTTTTTCTTTAGTCTTGTTTTTATTTGGAGTTCAATTTTGAATTAACCTTTCAAATAAGCAGTCGTGCTTGTTATCCCATTCATAATTGCCATTTGTGTCAAATTCTAGTTGGAAATGTTCTTAGAATATTGTTGGTCTCTAAGTAAGATTTTCTTAAAATGCTTTGATCTTTGTTTCATTCTTCTTAGAACATTTTGTGTGTATTAAACATTACTCATTATATTTTTTTTTGGTGTGTAGGGTGTTTTTGGTTGGCCATCGACATATTTTGGGGTTGTAGATAAGTGTCTCTATCTATTGTCTCACTTTACATGTTTTATTTTTGTTAGTTTTGTTGTTTTTTTGCTATTGCTGATTCCTAGTTCATGTAAAACCCATGCATGCTTTGGTATGGAAACCTATGTAATATTTCTTATTGCAAATTATCTAGATCTCCTCCCTCACTTATTTAGTGTTTATGATTTTTGGTGTTTGCATAAGATGTGTTTTCTTATGAATAAGATTACTCCTCAGATTTTCAATCTCCATTAAGATATTTTGATTTCTGTTTCATATTTCTCACAATATTTGATATGTATTTAGTATTTCTCAAAATATTTTCTACTCTATATAATATTTATTTATTTTTTGATGTGCAGGGTGCCCTTGGTTGACCATGGACAATTTTTATAGTTATAGTGTAGAGTCTATTTTTTTGTTTTTGTTTTTGTTTTTTTTATTCGATTTCTTGGCTATATTTGTTTTTCTTTATATTCTTCTTGTTCTATTTTGTTTTTTCATGTTGTGGCTATTTTTTTGTTTTTGTTTTTGTTTTTTTTATTCGATTTCTTGGCTATATTTGTTTTTCTTTATATTCTTCTTGTTCTATTTTGTTTTTTTCATGTTGTGGCTCTTATATCTTTGCAGTTGTGAGCTTGGCCATTCTAATTATGATTTGATATCTTTATCTTGTGTGTGTTTTTATTTTTATTTTTTATTTTTGTTTGCAATTTCTTTTGGGTTTAGGGATGATCTAGACTCTAGATTGCACACGTGTAATGGGCAAAGGCAAAGGTGGTATGTATGGGGAAATTTGCTTGTTCATGCATAAAGAAAAACAAGGTATGCATAGGGGACAAACTTGTTTGTTACTACATAATTATATGGTTCTATGTCCATTTTATTTAACTCATTTGTTGCTTTATCATTATATCATGTTTTTTTTGAAATGTAGATGCAATGCAGATTAAGACAGGTGAAGGAACATTGGTGAAATTACTATTTTCTCTATGTGAGAGAGATGTGAGTCACCATAACAAAGGTATAAGAAAAGATAGAGGGCGAGTTTATTTTGTTGTGTGATAGGTGTAATGGGCAAAGGCAAAGGAGGTATGTATGGGAGAATTTGGTGGAAGTAGGCGAAGGAGGTATGTACAGGGATGGACTTGTTTGTTACTGCATAATTATATAGTTCTATGTCCATTTTTATTTAACTCATTTGTTGCTTTGTCAATATATCATGTGTGTTTGCTGAAATGTAGATGTAGTGCAAATTAAGAAAGGTGAAGGAACACTGGTGAAATTACTATTTTTGTTGTGTCAGAGAGATGTGAGGAGCCATAGCAAAGGTATAAGCAAAGATAGAGGGTGAGTTATATTTTGTTTCAAGACTAATGTTTAGGATTTGTGAATTTTAGTTGTTGCAAAATATGTACTTTTTAATGCATAATATTATTCATAATATCTCACAACATTTTTTGTGTATCTAATAGTTTGCATAATGTCTTATTGAGTGCAATGCAATGCAGGAAATGGAATGTGAAGAATCACTAATGAAACTATTAAAATATCTTTATGAAAGAGAGATTGTAGTAGAGTGTAAAGCTAAAGACAAACGTAGAGGTGAGTTCTTTTTTTGGTGGAAAATCATAATATTGTTTGTCTCTAATTAATGTTTCTCATAAGATATATTGATATTTTGTGTAGGGTGTCCTTGGTTGGCCATCGATGCATGTTGGGGGTTGTAGATAGACGTATCTATAAGTTATTTCTCTTTTTGCGTGTTCTTTTTGTTAGTTTTTTTTTTTTTGATATTGTTGTGATTTTTTTTAATTCTTCATTTTTTTCCCTTCACATTTGTGAGCATGGCCATGCTAATTTGTTGTTTGATATATATTTTTTGTTATGTGCCCTCTTTTTTATTTTTTCTGAATTTCGTTTATTTATTTATTTATTTGGGGGTGAGTGGTAAGCAATGAAACAAGCCATTACAACCTATGTTGTGGGTTTAGTTCCAGGATTGTAGTAGGAAAAGTCAATGGAGGTATGTGTTAAGGAATTTACTTGTTTACTAGTATACAATTTGTCCTTGTTTTAATTTAACTCATTTATTGCTTCATAATTATCTCGTTTGTTTAAATTTAAATGCAATATAGTTTAACGAAGGTGGAGGAGCACTAATGAAACAACTGAATATCTGTATTGGAGAGAGATGTTGGACATTATAACAAATGTAGATGCAATGAAATAGATGGTAAGTTATCTTTTGTGGTACAAGGTGAGTTTCTTCTTTTGTTTTTGTTTTTCCACTACTATCAATCTTTGTTTTTGCATTTTGGAGGATGGCCTCCTTGGTTTGATGGTAAACCAAGTCAAATATCCCAAATAGTAGTAACAACTTCATCCTCAAATGTGCCCCTCTATAAGAGTTATTCAATCAAATTAGAAAAGAGATATGTGGAAAACTCACCCTCATGAGAAGATATTTAAGTCAAACCTCCTTCAAATGAATGGATATGTAAGTCACTCAATCCCCCAAATGGACAATCTTCAAGTGATGACATGGGATAAGCAAAGGTATAGCTTATAAGCAAAGATAGAGGGTGAGCTTATTTTGTTGCAATGCAAGTGTAATGAGAAAATACGAAGGAGGTATGTATGGGGGAATTTTCTTGTTCATGCATAAAGGCAAACAGGGTATGTATGGGGATGGTCTTGTTTGTTACTACATAATTATATGTTTCTATGTCCATTTTTGTTTAACTCATTTGTTGCTTCATCATTATATCATGCGTGGTTTTTGAAATGTAGATGCAGTGCAAATTAAGAAAGGTGAAGGAACACCGGTGAAATTACTATTTTTTGTGTGTGAGAGATGTGAGGCACCATAGAAAAGGTGTAAGCAAAGACAAAGGGTGAGTTATATTTTGTTGCTAGATTCATGTTTTAATATATGCATATTATATTATTTGAGATTTATGTATATAATGTGTGGCTTGCAAATATGGGTAGAGGAATGTGGCATCGAGGAAACTACGTAAATGTTTTTGTATAGGAGAGACTTGCTAACATGTAGGAGAACAACGGAAAAAAGTGCGGTCTCTTTTGGTTTCAACATGGATATTTTCTTTGTTTCAATACAATTCTTCTCCTGCCCCCTTCCTTTTTGAGGATTTATGACCTTTGGTCATTACATAAGATGTACTTTTGCAAAATATTACTCATAAGACTTTTGTTCTGATTTATCATTTGTCATGATATCTGTAAGTGTTTGTTTGGTACATTGTGTGGGAATTTAAAGCAGGTCCTAAAAACCCATGTTTATTCAAGCATAGTGGGGTGAAGGCGAAGATTGAGGTGATATGTATGGTTTCATCTGTGCGTATTTAAATTTGAGACATCTTACACTATTTTTTATTTATCTAACTATTGACCACATTGTAATGCAGATAATGTAATGTGGAGAATCACTAACTAAAATGTTGAAATGTACTTGTGAGGGAGAGACTATAGTAGAGTGCAAAGGCAGAGGCAAAAGTACATGTGAGTTTTCTTTTGGTGCAAATATCCATATATGATCCACTATTTACCTATTTACCTATAAATGATCCTCCCTACTTATCTATTTAGGGTTTATGTTTTTTAGTCTCTGCAAAAAAATATACCTTTTAGTGCATAATATTATTCATAATATCTCCCAGCATTTTGTGTGTATCTAGTATTTTTCATAATCTCTGATTCAGTGAAATGCAATGTAGACAATGGGATGCGAAGAATCTCTAATGAAAGTATTAGAATATCTTTATGAGAGAGAGATTTTAGTGGAGTGTAAAGCTAAAGACAAACATAGAGGTGAGTTCCTTTTTGGTGCAATATTTGGTATTATTTGTTACAAAATTCTTCTCATTTCAAATATAACAATTCTCCCCCCTCTTAACGATTTAGGTTTGATTTCTAATGCATAAGTTTACTCATAATATTGTTGGTCTCTGATTAATATTTCTTATAAGATATGTTGATATTTTGTGCAGGGTGTCCTAGGTTGGCCATCGATGCATTTTGGGGTTGCAGATAGGTGTCTATCTATTGTTTCTCTCTTCATGTTTTCTTTTTGTTAGTTTTGTTTTTTTTTGCTATTGTCGTGATTTTTTTTGACTCAATTTTTTTTTTCCTTCAATTTGTGAGCATGGCCATGCTAATTTGTGGTTTGATATATTTTTTTTTGTTATCTGCCTTTTTTTCTATTTTTCTTAATTTCGTTCATTTTCTTTTTTTGAATTTGTGGGTGAGGGGGAAGCATTGAAACAAGTCATTACAACCTATGTTGTGGGAGTAATTCAAAGATTGTAGTGGGCAAAGGAAATGGAGGTATGTATTAAGGAATATACTTGTTTACTAATATATAATTTTATCATTGCTTTGATTTAACTTTTTTGTTGCTTCGTAATTATCTGATTTGTTTAAATTTAAATGCAATGTAGGCTTAAGGAAGGCGGAGGAGCATTGATGAAACCACTGAATATCTCTGCGTGAGATAGATGTGCGGCACTATAGCAAATGTATAGTCAATGACATAGAGGTTGAGTTATCTTTTGTGATAGGGTGAGTTTCTTCTTTTGTTTATGTTTTTCTACTACTGTTGATCTTTGTTTTTGCATTTGGGAGCATGGCCTCCTTGGTTTGATATTAAACCAAGTCAGATATCCCAAATAGTAGTGACAAGTCCATCCTCAAATGTCCCCCTTTAGAAGAGTTATTCAATGAAAATAGACGAGATATGTGGAAAACTCACCCCCATGAGATCATGTGCAAGTCAAACCTCCTTCACATGCATGGATATGTAAGTCATTGAACCCCCCAAACGAACAATCTTCAAGTGAATGCATGGGATCATGTGCAAATAATCCTTTTCTAGTGAACAATATACAATATATGATGGACCATATCATGTTGTAACTAAATATAATGTGGCAACTGCAAATGCCAAAAACAGCGCTATGGTTTTCAAATATGTGGGTGAAGTATGTGAGATGTTTGTTTATTAAACACCTCTAATCTCCTCAAATTTGTGCCAAAGCTAGCTACTGGTTTTCAAATCCGTGGGTATGGTTTGCTAGATGTTTGTCTTTTAAACACCTTTAATCTCCTCAAATAGGTTGATCTTCTTGTTTCTGTGAAGAAGTATTGCTTAGGCTATCACTTGTTATAATGGTTGCTATTGGAAGGTTAATATAATGCTACATGCACCTAATGTATATCAGATTTATTGGTGTAGCATTATAAGAAACATTTTTACATCCAACATACAAGATTTGTAACCTCCCTTTCAAGTGCTCGTCACTTTTGAACTGACACTAGATGTGCTTTTCCATGTGAGACAAGCACACATCCAAACTTTTCATTCTATCCTGCATCGTCCACTGGTTTTCTTGTAAGTCATTTAGAAATGAGATGACATAATTCCTATCTTCATGCTTCTTGTGGAGAACACAACCCAATAGTGTTTTCAATTGTCAATGGAGGGTGACCGACTGTAAATACTGGGTTTGTCTTCCCCTAGTGTGACCAAGATCTAGAAGCTAGTGGGGTATCTCATTAATCATCTCTGCTTCAGAGGGAACAAGTCTCTCCTTAGCAACCTATTCTTCCAATTTACAATTGTCATTTCGAGTGCAAGTCAAACCTCCTTCACTTGCATGGATAGGTAAGTCACTGAACCCCCCAAATGGACAATCTTCAAGTGAATGCATGGGATCATGTGCAAATAATCCTTTTCTAGTGAACAATATACAATATATGATGGACCATATCATGTTGTAACTAAATACAATGTGGCAACTTTAAATGCCAAAATAGGCACCCTGGTTTTCAAATATGTGGGTGAAATATGTGAGATGTTTGTTTATTAAACACTTTTAATCTCCTCAAATTTGCGCTAAAGTTAGCTACTAGTTTTCAAATCTATGGGTAAGGTTTGCTAGATGTTTATCTTTTAAACACCTTTAATCTCCTCAAATAGGTTGATCTTCTTGTTTCTGTCAAGAAGTATTGCTTAGGCTATCACTTATTATGATGGTTGCTACTATAAGGTTAATCTAATGCTACAGGCGTCTAATGTATATCAGATTTATTGGTGTGGCGTTATAAGAAACATTTTTACATCCAACATACAAGATTTGTAACCTCCCTTTCAAGTGCTCATCACTTTTGAACTGACACTAGATGTGCTTTTCCATGTGAGACAAGCATACATCCAACTTTTTGATTCTATTTTGCATCTTCCACTGATATCCTTATAAGTCATTCAGAAATGAGATGACATAATTCCTATCTTCATTCTTCTTGTGGGGAACAAAACCCAATAGTGTCTTCAATTGCTAATGGAGGGTGACCGACTGTAAATATTGGTTTCGTCTTCCCCTAGTGTGACTAGGATATGGAAGCTAGTGGGATATCTCATTAATCATCTCTGCTTCAGAGGGAACAAGTCTCTCTTTAACAACCTATTCTTCCAATTTACAGATGTCCTTTTGAGTGATGGGGGGAGTTGCCACGTGGAAGACTGTGGTAGCCTTCCAGCACGGCGACTACCTTTAACTCTCAAGTTGGGCATGTTATCAACTAACTAGAATAAGTGTGAACAAAAACATAATTGCATGCACCAATAGTCCCATAGATTTCCCAGAAGCGAAGATGCCTCTTTCCCCGAAAAATTAGACTACTCTATCTGAGTAATTACATACCATCACCCCATAGTCCACACCAGACCAACCTAGTTCCCTCCTCGACTCCACAAGCACTGGCGAGGCTTATGTAGAGCCGACCACAACAAGCTAAACCATTGAAAAATAAACACTCAACAAACCAAAGATGGATAGAACACCATTTCTGATATAAAACCCAACCACAACCTATCTTTCAGAGGGTCGGCCTAGCCCTTTCTCAGGACAATGACTACCACACAATTCAACAAGAGAGGAGAGGAAATTGACACAGGAACACGCAATAAATAAAAATAGGAGGAAATAATTATTAGGGGTGCAAGCACCAAACATTGAAGGTGAACTTCGGAGACCCACTTCTCAATTACCACAATCAAGCCTTGAGAAGTGCTTGCACGTAATGTCCTAGGGTAATTTTTTTTCTATAGTGTTTGTAATTTTGGCTAGGCTTTCTACTTTTCGAATACAATAGGAGCAAATACACATTCATACAACAACCATTCGTACCACCATAGATATCTTCTATATATGCATGAAACAAATTTCCATAGCAATATGATACCTCAATTGAAGCACATTAATTTTAGGGTTGACTGCCCAATAACCAAATACACATTCATACAACAACCATTCGTACCACCATAGATATCTTCTATATATGCATGAAACAAATTTCCATAGCAATATGATACCTCAATTGAAGCACATTAATTTTAGGGTTGACTGCCCAATAACAATGATTATATTCATCCAATAATTCTGGCACAACAACTTAAGGTTGACTGCCCAATTCAATGAGTGTATCCAATCAACAATTCCCTAATATAGTGTTGACTTGCAGTGTTTAGAAAATGTGTGAACTAGTACTAATACGAAGTATGTTGTATCAATCTATCATCTACTATTTAACACTTAGCAACAACTTCAACACACTATCTAACATTGGGCATTTAGGTGTGTCAGTCTCAGCTATTTTGACTTCATTATATAGGAGATCCGAGCTATTCTGACTTCACTGAAACATCACTGTACAAGGGATCCAAACTTCTTGCAATTGCAGCCTATGGCCCTATGGTTGCAACCCTGTGGTTGCATCTCTTTGGTTGTAGCTCTGCAGCCTCAAAATATTGCGAGCTTCGCTGCTTATGCTATTTATGTGGGTGAATTTTGTTGCTTCTACTTAGAGCAGTTGGAGAGGATTTCTCTAAATTAAATCTGTGCTAGCCTGAGACAAAGGATGTTTTTCATTACAATTGCAAAAATTGCTTACTAACCAAGATAGAACCAAGTTTCTTCAGGATGATTTGTTGTGTTAGAACAAGGAAAAGAGGTGTCTAGGTAGGGTGGGATCAAATCCACCGAAACTAATAAAAGGATTAGATAGGGTGGGATCACCGCCACCAAAACTAATAAAAAAGAAGGGGTGTTAAAACCATCAAAGCCTTTGTCTCAATAAAATTAGAGATATTTCAATCCAAATCGATGATGACCAGATGACTCCAACTCTCCTTTATTTATAATTTCCCCATGGGGGATTCTCTTCCTTATTCAAATGTGAGGGGTTCATGTGCAACCTCTAATTTGGGTTTTTTGCCCAGCTACCCCAAAAATTTACCCAGTGTTGCCCCAAACATTGGATAATTGAATTTTCCCATTTATCAAAGACTATAGCCTACAAGTTTGGATAGGCTACTTTGTCCTCCCGTGGGTAATAAATCAATTGGGGACATTATGTCACACTAGTTTGCCAAACTCTGAAATTGATAGTGACTGCACCAAGAGCTCCCAGAATAATCCACCCCAGATAATCCACCCCACACTGACCTGACCTAATTCCCCCCTCTATTCCACAAGAACCGACGAGGCTTTTGCAGATATAGCCACAACAAGATAAAGCATACACAAATAAACCCCTGACAGACTAGAGAACTATAGAGAACCACCTCAAATATTACTCCCAACCACAACAAATCTTCCAGAGGACCGGGCTAGCACACTCTCAGCACCACGACCACCACACAAATTGACTAGAGAGGAAAATAATTTGAATCGGGAACATGCAATAAACAAGACCAGAAGGAAAGAGTTACCTAGTCCATGAGCACTAGAAATTGAAAGCGAACTCCAGACACCGACACCCACTTATCTCCATCACAGTCCCATCAACATATTTTGGTAGGTATGTTGACTCATGTTTAAATTAGGTAAATATTATGTTATTTGATATTTTTATATAATGTGTTATGTAAACATTGGTAAAGGAAGGTGGTGTGTAGTAGCGAGGAAAGTACATTTTTTTCTTTTTTTTTGTATGAGAGAGACTTACTAATGTGTAGGATAACAAAAGCAAAAAGTGTGTTCTCTTTTGGTTTCGACATGGATATCTTCTTGTTTCAATATAATGGTTCTCCCTACCCCTTCTTTTTTGAGGAATTATGATTTTTGGTCATTACATAAGATGTACTTTTGCATAATATTACTTACTCAAGGCATTTTGTTTTGGTTTATGATTTTTCATAATATATGTAAGTGTTTGTTTGGTGCATTGTGTGGGAACTTAAAGAAGGTCCTAACAACCCATGATTACACAAGCATAGTGGGTGAAGGTGAAGATTGAGGTGATATTTATGGTTCTACAAGCGCAGTGGGTGAAGATGAAGATTGAGGTGATATATATGGTTCCATCTATGTCTATTAAAATTCAAGGCATCTTACATTTTTTGCTATCTATCTAATTATTGACCACATTGTAATGTAGGTAATGTAATGTGGAGAATCACTAAATAAAGTGTTGAAATATATTTGTGAGGAATACACTATAGTAGAGTGCAAAGGCAGAGGCAAAGGTACATGTGAATTATCCTTTGGTGCAAATATTCATATACGATCCACTATTTACTTACTTTCTATTTCGTAACATTTTTCATTATATCTCATAATATTTTGTGTGTATTTAATATTTTTCATAATGTCTTGTTAAGTGCAATGCAATGTAGATAATGAAATGTTGAGAATCACTAATGAACCTACAAATATCTTTATGAGAGAGATATTTAATAGAGTGTAAAGGTAAAGACAAAAGTAGAGGTGAGTTTTTTTTTTTGTGCAAAATATGTGTGATTTTTTATGAAATCGTTCTCATTTCAAATGAAACAGTTCTCCTCCCTCTTAATGATTTAGGTTTGATTTCTAGTGCATAAGGATACTCATAATATTGTGCAAAAGGTTATTTATAATATTGTTGGTCTCTAATTAAGATTTCTCATAAGATATTTTGATTTTTTTTTCATGTTACAACACTTTTTTGTGTATTTAATATTATTCATATTTTTGTTGTGCAAGGTGTCTTCAATTTGCCATCGACACATTTTGGGGTTGCATATTGGTGTCTCCATCTGTTCTTTCTCTTTTCTTGTTTTCTTTTTACTAGTTTTGTTGTTTTTTGATATTGTTGTGAATTTTTCTCTTCTCCTTTCACATTTGTGAGCATGGCCATGCTAATTTGTGGTTTGATATATATTTTTTTCTTAGGTTCTCTTTTTATTTTTCTTATTTTTGTTCTGGGTTTGGGGGTGAGGGGGGAGCAGTTAAACAAGTCATTACAGCCTACGTTGTTGGTTTATTTCCATAAGTGTAGTGGGAAAATGCAATGGAGGTTTGTATTAAGGAATTTACTTGTTTAATCGTATATAACTTTATCCTTGTTTTAACTTAACTCATTTTTGCTTCATAATTATCTTATTTGTTTAAATTTAAATGCAATGTAGATCAAGGAATGTGGAAGAGCACTAATGAAACGACTGAATATCTCGATTCTCTATGTGAGATATTTATGGGGCACTATGACAAAGGTAGAGGCAATGACATAGAGGGTGAGTTATCTTTTGCGATAAAGGGCAATTATTTTCTTTTGTTTTTGTTTTTCCACTATGAATCTTTGTTTTTGCATTTGTGAGTATAGCCTCCTTGGTTTGATGGTAAACCAAGTCAGATATCTCAAATAGTAGTAACAACTTCATCCTCAAATGTGCCCCTCTAGAAAAGTTATTCAATCAAGTTAGACGACAGATATGTGGACAACTCAACCCATTGAGAAGATGTGTAAGTCAACCCTCCTTCACATGCATGGATATGTAAGTCACTCAACCCCCCAAATGGGCAACCTTTAGGTGAATGCATAGGATCATTTGCAAATAATCCTTTTCTAGTGAACAATATACAATAAATGATGGACCATATCATGTTGTAACTAAATAATGGACCATATTGTGTTGTAACTAAACACAACGTGCCAATTGCAAATGCCAAAATAGTCGCCCTTAACCATCATAAACAATGTGCATAAACTTTGGTCCATCTACCCAAACTAGTTGTTGGTTTTCAAATATGTGGTTAAGGTATGCTAGACATGTCTTTTAAACACATTTATTCTCCTCAAATAGGTTGATCTTCTTGTTTCTGTGAAGAAGTATGGCCTAGGCTATCACCTATCATGCTGGTTGGAAGATTAAGCTAATGTTATAGGCGCCTAATGTAGATCATATTTATTAGTGTAGCATGATAAAAAACATTTTTTCATTCTCCATACAAGATCTCTAAACTCCCTTTCAAGTGCCAATGCATGTAGGGCTGGCTTGGAACAAGCAGATTTGAAACTTGAATCATTAGTAGACCAATTCAAGGGCTTACCATAGCATAAACAAAACTATTGTAGGGTGCTACAACTATGGATTAGTGTTGCATCCTCTAGCAATCTTATGTGTTTGATATCAAGAGGAAGGCCATTTTGAAATAATCTCTTGCGCTATGACTATAACATGCTCATGGCCGCTTCCATAGTCCAAAATCCCTCAACATAAGCTTACCACAAATGAGACCCTCTTTGCCTTTTATTTATTCTTAGACCTCAAAACAGATTAGGGCCAACCTTTCAAAGTTATGAATACAAGTAGGGCCAATATCAATTTGTGGACATCTTTTTGCTGGGAGTGGCTTGGTTTTTGGTAATGTCCTGTTGAATCTTGCTTTCGTTTTGCAATAGTTCTTTGATATTCCCTTAAATATTTTGCATTTGAGATGATGTGGGATTTGGGCGTGACACCTATAGAATTTTTGAAAATTCCTTACAACATTGCTCCTCGATTATCAAATGTGACATATCTCAAGATCTTGGTGTTTATGGTAATGTAACCAACTTATGGTTTCCCTTTTATGTTTTTTTTGTAGATTCCAATTCCATAGTGACCCAAAACTTGCATTGAGGTGATGCATGAACAAAATATTTCTTTATTTATCTTGCTGGAAAACAAGGTTGAATTGCAAACCTAGAGAAATATTCCAAACCCACAATGATAGGCCTACAACCCAATGTTGCACGAAGTGTGCCCCCCTGGGTTCCAAGCCCCGAAGCGCATCCCATACGGAAGTGCCTAGGAAGCTTTGCCGGAAGCGCCGCTTCCGAAATTTTTGTTGCTTCCTAGAAATTCAGAAGCGTGGTATGGAAGCGCCGCTTCCAGGCCTCCGAAGCGCGCTTCGTACGGTGCTTCGGGTGTCGGAAGCGTGGCGCTTCCGTATGATTCTGAAAAAGCTTTGCGCTGTTTAGAAAATCGTTTTCTTTTTTTTTTCAATTTTTTTTTTTAATTTTATGTGAGTTTGCTTGTTGGGGATGGGTCCACCTTGGGTTAGGGTGAGGAATGAAGGCAAAAAAAATATAAATATAGCAGATGCTCCCTCATGGTAATGTTAAATTCTTAAAGTAAAAGTGACATTCTCCTTTCTTTTTCATTTTCATCTTTTACTTAAATTTTTAACATTACCATGAAATGAGTTTGAGAGTGGTTCCAGCCTCATTGGACTTCATATGGAGAAAATAGAATTTCATATCCTATTCAAAATTCAGCAAACTTAACAGTTTTCAGGAATTCAGGATCAATGGAATTGTGGCATTTCATTAGATTATATCAAGTATGAAGGTATGCGATTAGCATTTAATCAAGAGCACCAAGCCCTATATGTACCCTAGTGTTGGTGTTGTTAATTGTTGAACTCCTTTGTCATGCGGCACACCCTTAGCAAAAAATTACCTTTCAATCAAGTCAAAATCATCGATCAAGCATGTTAAGCTTTTTCTACCATATTTTAAGTCTTGAATTAGGTAGTTTGATCAAAATTGGGCAATGTTGACTAATATCCCTAGAAAATCAAGGTAGAGGCAAAGGCTAGACAAGAGGAGAAGAATCTAGATTCTAGATGGTTGATGCATCTA